>RPOG01002415.1:32964-94514 GCA_008086565.1 Thalassoma bifasciatum
AGAACAGTCAAAAAAGTGATCTCATATTTTTGGGGGACTCAGAGTGGCTGAAAGGAATAAATCACTCGGTCTTTCAAGAAATCACGCTTGCAGAATGACCTAAGGCTTCCTCCTGGCTGCTAAAACTATACAAAATGAAGAAGTTGGAACAGGTTTGGTTTCAAATGGCCTGAACAGTCCACACAGAGAGACTAAACAGCGAAATTTCTCTTTTTCTGTTAAAGGGTTTTTTTTTTTTTTTTTTTTGAGTGATAATGAGTGTGATTCAGAATGAAAGGCTACCCCAAAAAGAATAAAAGAAAACAAGTAAGAACAAGTTTTTATTATACTTTCTGCCCACAGATGTGTTGATAATGAACTAAATAAAAATCTGATAGACCCTGACATCTGCTGGTGACTTAACCACAAAGCAGCATTTCCTCAAGTAACTGACAATAACACAAAGTGAAAGTAAAAAACACTGACTACATTTTTTATCAGAGAGGGGACGCCATTACAGGGTGTGAGATCTGAAAAACACACAAGAGGATTCTTCAGCACTGAGAGGTACAGACACAAACTTGGTGAGTCTTTTTTTCAGAAGATTACCCGAGCTGTGATATGTATTAAGAGACTTCCTCAGATCCTGTGTTACTGAGTTGCAAGGAACAAAGTTACCAAGTCTTTAAAAAGATTACTTTAGGATTAAAAAAAATTGTTCCTGCTGGCTGCAAAACCAATATTAAAGTTTTCCATTTGGTTTGGTTTCAGTCAGCCTGTTTAAATGTTCAGTCCTCTTAGAGAGAGGGAAAACATTCTCCATCTTGTGTTAATGGAGTTCTCATTAGTTTTGTTGTAGTTGTTGTTTTCATTTGATCATTTCAGAGAGCAGAAAAACAAAGAGGTATTAAAATGTTTTCTTTGTGTTCCTGCCTACAAATGGGTCATTTCAGAGTGTGAGATCTCGCCTGTTTAACAGGATACGTTAAAAAGTCATTCACAGATAAACCGTCTTTAGTTTTCTGTTTTACTGCTTACTGACCATACCTGTCACCTAAACAGAGAATCATATCAAAGAAAAACGGGCCTAACTTATTGGTACACAGGATCCAAAGATCCAAAGGTTAGTTTGTCATAAAACCTGATAGCTGCAGTTGAAGCATCAATGATTAAACAATGAAAGAGGCTGAATGAACTGAGGGAATAATCTGTTATAGTTCAGCAAAGACACGTCACTGGGGGACCTGAGGAAACTTTAACTTAACTAGGAGAACTCAAGAGGCTGAAAGGGATGGATTGGGTGAGTCTTTCATCGAATCACTTTGAAAGAAAGAATCAAAACTGAGATTTGTTCCTGTTGTCCGCTAATTTAAAGCAGTTTAAATAGTTTAGGATCGGTCTACCTGTGTTAGTACTCAGTTCTCACAGAGGGCAGAAACAACAAACTCTACTTTTTGTGTTAAAGATGTTTTTATGAGTTTTTCCTTTTATGATGCTTTACAAATCAATGAAAAAAAGTCTTCACAAGTTTTCTGTCTTGTTGCCTACAAATGTCTTAAATGAACTGAATAAACATCAGCATCCTATGACAAATTAGTCAATCCAGTTTTTATACCGACGCATGATTTCTATTCCAAGAAACCAAATAGGGACATTTATCCAACCTCTTTTTTTTGTTTGTTTGTTTGTTTTTATAACCAATTCATGAATCATTTTTGTCTTTAAATATCTTCAAAATCTCTGGACTGGCAAATGCAACTCATGTTAAGTCTGATTAGGAAGTTTGTATCGAAAATAAGACAAACATATGCTTAGATTCTGTATTTTTGGCAATGTACACGATAATCACAGTGTATGAAAGTATTTACAGATAAAACTGTAAACAAACTTTTAAAAGCCAAATTCTTTCCTGTTCAGCTTTTTCACAACCTGATCATTTTTAGTTCCCCATACTATTATGGAAGCTTTGAATTTGAAACAATCAAAAATAATTAAAAACCAGCTACACATGTCCTTTTTATGATTTACTTTGTGAAATGTGTGAAAAAACATTCATTTATAACTACAAAACAAGGCAAATAAGATCATAAAGAAGGAAAGCACATCATGAAGTTACTGAGCTTAAAGGTTGGACAATAAAATAATTGTGGCCCAAAGTCCAAAGATAGCAGTAGAAGTAATTAGCAGTAAACATGAAGACATGTTAAGTGAATTATTATTTTTACTTTTGAAGTTACAAAAAGATTCAGAGGAAAACTCAGTATTAGTCAGGAACACAATCACGTAGAAACCTCCTTTAGACTCTGAGTTTTTCTGCTTCAATGATAAATGTCATCTAAACTGAGAATCATCTCAAAGAGGAGGGTATAAAGTTATTAAGTTCTGAGGGAACCTGATACTCTGACAACATTACAAAACAGCTTGTCATAAAACCTGATGGCTGCAGTAACACAATCAATGATTAACCAATGGATGAGGAATTGAAGGAATAAGCTGTTAAAGTTCAGCAAGGACATGTAACCAGAGGACCTGAGGAGACTTTTCTGATCACACATTTGGAGACTTAAGACAATAAAATGGATAGATTAGGTGAGTCTTCAAATGAATCAGCTTTGAAGAAATACTTTATACTGACTTTTGTTCCTGTTTGCTGCAAATGAAATGGAAAGTACGTAGTTTAACTGGTTTAGTGTCAGTTGGCCTGTTTAAATGTTCAGTTCTCACAAATAAACTGAACACAAACTCCTTTTTGTGTTTTCATGACTTTTATTCTTCATGATAGTTTAAAAGCAAAGAGATGCAAAGCTGTGTTCTCATTTCTATGAATCAGATGAATTGGCGGCTGTGGCTCAGTAGTAGAGTCCTCCTTCCCCAATTGGAAAATTAAGAGTTAAGGGTTCAATCCCGGCTCCTGCAGTCACATGCCTAAGTGTATGACACTATACCCTGACATTCTCCCACTGTTGGTCAGTGATGTGTGGAGAGTTATGAATGTGTTGACTTAAACTGATGGTTCCTACAATAGAAGTCTCTGCCATCAGGGTGTGAATGTGGTGTGGATGGTGAAAGAGACGTGAAGTGAAAAAAAGCTTTAGAAGCATCATAAAGATTAGACAAGAGCGACTGGTCCATTTATTTAAGCCTTTGCCAAAACCTTGTTGTGTTAAAGGGTTTTCTTTTTTCATCAGTTCTTTTTTTATTTCAATACTTCAAAGAGCACAAAAAACAAGAGGTATTGAACTGTTTATATTGTGCTTCTGTCTACAGATGTGTCAAAACTGAATGGAATAAAGATCAACAACTTACCTTCTGAGAGAGGAGAAGGGAATCAAAGCTCCTGATGATGAAATTTTGAAGACGCCGTTACATCTCTGCTGTTAATCACACAACAGAGAGTAAGGGCTGAAAAAGCAGATGCTAACTAAATGAGTCTTTCATCTGAGAAAAACACAACTATCCACAAGAAATGGCTGAGAAAAACACTGTGTTGGAAAGTTTCCTGAACTGTCACGTTTGTTCAGAGACTTTCAAAGATCCTGTGTCTCTGAGCTGCAACCACAGCTTCTGTTCAAGCTGCCTGCTGAAATTCTGGGAAAAAACTAAGAACAAAAACTGTCCCATCTGTAAAAGAAAATCATCAAAAGAAGATCCAGGGGTGAATTTTGCTTTGAAGGAACTGGCTGACTCATTTGCTGGGAGACTGACAATGGGATCATCTGAGACAGAAAAAGGAGAGAAGCAGGAGGTGGAGGTGGTTTGTAAAAAACATGAAAAGGAGCCTGAATTATTCTGTAAAGATGAAGACAGAGCTGTGTGTCCTGTCTGTGAGTTTTCTCTTCATCAGAGTCACGCTGTTGTTCCTGTAGATGAAGCAGTCAGTGAACTGAAGGAGCAGCTGGAATCTGATTTAACGTCTCTACAGGACAAGAAGGAGAGATACAAACAAGTGGAGAAAACTTACAATGAAGTGATTGATCACTCCAAGAAGCAGCTGTTGTCCACAGAAAGACAGATCAGAGCAGAGTTTAACAAACTCCACCAGTTCCTGAAAGAGGAAGAGGAGTCCAGACTGACAGCTCTGAGGGAGGAAGAGGAGCAGAAGGGGAAGATGATCAGCAGAGAGATGAAGAAGATTCAGGAGCAGATCTCCTCTCTGTCACTCAGTATCAGTGCTGTTAAAGAAGACCTTAAGAAAAACAACGTGTCCTTCCTCAGCAGTTATAAACCCACTCAGACCAGAGCCAGAGTCCAGTGCTCACAGTCAGATCCACAGCTGGTCTCAGGAGCACTGATAGATGTGGCCAAACACCTGGGCAACCTGTCCTTCAGAGTCTGGGAGAGGATGAAGGACAGGGTCCACTTCAGTCCTGTCATTCTGGACCCAAACACTGCGAGTCGCTGGCTTTATCTGTCTGATGATCTGACCAGTGTGAGAAAGGGAGACACGTATCAGCAGTTTCCTGACAATCCAGAGAGAAACACGAATTCTCCTACAGTTCTGGGCTCTGAGGGCTTCAGCTCAGGGAAACACAGCTGGGAGGTGGAGGTGGGAGTCAATCCTCGGTGGAATGTGGGTTTAGCTAAAGAGTCAGTTGACAGGAAGGGAAAGATATTTGCTTCTCCAAAATATGGAATCTGGTGTTTATTGCATTTCAGAGGAAAATACACAAATGGTCTTGGTAAGACTGTGACAGTGAAGAAGAGTCTCCAGAGGATCAGAGTCCAGTTGGACTATGACAGGGGGGAGGTTTCCTTCTATGACCCTGAAGACATGACTCACATCTACACTTACAGAGACACTTTCACTGAGACAGTCTTCCCATATTTTGAGATTGGAAAATCTGGTGATGCTAAAACTCATGAATTGAGAATGTGTCACTCTGAGATTTCTGTGACACGTTCAGGGTGTTGAGCTCTGACTGATTGATTCATGTTTTTTTTCCATTTACAGCTCATTCCAATTCTTTCTTATGAGATGAAAATTTCTGATTTGGTTTCAATTGAAAGAACATGCAGAAAATGTAGAAAACCCAATTTGGAGTCTTTCAGTGTTCCACATGGTGACATATGTTGTTTAGTTCTTAAATAATCTAAAAAATATTCAGAGATGCAGAAGAAGCTGATGAACATAAGTCCTCTTTATAACTGATGTGAAGCAGTTTAAATTCTGAAGAATCATTTGATGTCTGTCTGTGACATGTTTTTATATTTAAGGATGATCAAGTTTGAAGTTTGTATGAATCTGTTTTTATTTTGAACCAGAAAATGTTCCTGTCAGATGTCTAAAACTTTGATCACTTGATTACCACTTTTTGAATTTGAATACCACATTTTTTTTTTGAATATTTTCTTGAAAATATGAAAATATTTTATTTGTAAAACACACAATTTTGAAATGTCAATAATAATGTGATGTTGTATACATTGCGTATTTTTTCCAACAATTTTTTTGTTTGTTTGATGCTGCTTTTCTGTGAAGTAACTGAAAAGGGATTATACACTTCATACACTTTTTTTTAAAACATTTTCCAATTCTTTTTAAATTTACAGAAATAGAAGAAATATATTGAACACTTATGAAATAATGAGCTGTTCTCTTTCTGTATTTCATGGTAATATAACCAATAAGATCATTTTTGAAATTGATTCTTTCTTTTTTTCATTTATCAGTAGTTGTAGGGACAAAATTCACTTTTTAGCTCTAAATTCTTGTCTTGACACATGATTTGCAGCAAGAATTGTTTTTTTTTTTATTGAGTAAAGCTGAAAGTGAAGTCCACAGTTTCACCTAGATTGTCAGAAGTCTCATTTCTAAAGCACTGATCTTTTCTTTGAAATAAGGCTGTTGATTGCAGAAAAGATTCTTTTTACTAGACAAACTAGACTCAGATGTTTAGTCCTACCTTGCTGGCAGTTTTGGTTGTAAAAAGAAACTTTTTTGCGATCATAAATCAAGACAAAATGAGTTATGAGGGTGTTGATTGTAGTGTCCAGCTGAGCTCATTTCATCCTTTATTATAACATTAATCCGTGTTTTCATGATTGAGAAGCAGCTTTTATTTCCTAATTTCTGGACTTTTATTATGAAAGAGTCGATGTGTGTTCCTGTGAGTTTCTGATAACTGTCACTCAGAAGTGAACCATCAGCTCATGAGTTTGTGTTTGAAGAACTTGAGGAGAACTGTGGATTGATTTGATGTTGTTTTTCTTTCTGCTGAGTGAATCCTCTGCTTCAAACCTGAACGACTTCGCTGATGTCCTGACTTTCTTCTGTCAATAAAACTCAAAGCTGAACTGCAATGAACACACAGACTGAGTGACTTTTCTATTGAAAGCATCCTTTTAGTAATAACACCTAAACAAGTTTTCTGAAGTTGACATATGTCGCACGTAAGAGAACAGAGCAATAATCTGGAGAATCAGTCCCACACAGTCAGGATTTGTGAGCACTGTTGGTTTATATCATTTTGTTAAGAAGTCAATTGTTTCTATAAGTGAAGTTTTTCCCTTATTCTACAGTTGTAAAGCTGCAGTTATCAACTCAGAGAAAAAGCATGAAGATCAGCCTTCATCACATGATCATCAAATCTCTTTGAAAACTTATCTCAAAAGAAGAAATTTTAATGATACAGTTCACATTAAACATAATCCACATGATGTGACCTTTAACCCTGATACTGATATGAACTCATGTAAAAAATGAAAAGTGGACACAATGAAACAAGTCATGTTTAATGTTTTAATGAGGTCTTTGGACTCTCTGTCAGTTGAACCCCTCATTCATAAAACCTCCAGCAGGGGGCAGATATGAGTGTGTCTCTTGATGTGTCTCTGTCTCTTTAAATAACAGATGAAGTCGATCATGTCAGGTGATATCTGCTTGTGTGAGTGTCCTTGTGCTCTATGTTTATTTCAGTTTTTTTTTACAACAGAAATGATCTCAATGAAAAATATCTGAAGGATTTAAGAAGGCCAAAGGTTTTTCTGTCATAGTTTTCAACAGTCATCTTAGTTTTTAACTGAATTTGTGTCTTTGAAAGACAATCTGATGTTAAACACCTCAGTCTTACAATAAATCATTAAAGCAGTGAGTCCTCATGTCACCCCAAACATGTAATAAGAGTAAAAGTGGGACTGAGGAATTTGCCTCGAAGACTTTTCAAGTTGCACGAGACTCAAAGAGACTCTTTTGTGAACAACTCAGACTATCCTTGTCAAATTTTCTCTTTTAAGTTTGACTAAGGAGACATAAATTACATAAGTGGATAAATCTTTCCAGTTTGAAATTTAGTGTGACGTCGTGTATTCGACTGACTAAATTCGACTGTACTTAATAAAAGCGTTTCCTGTTACATGTTGGTGCTGGCTGCAGAATAAAAATGACGTCTAACTGGTTTAGTGTCAGTCAATCTGTTTGAATGTTGAGTCTTCAGAGAGACAAAAAAATCTCCTTCCTGAGTTCATGATGTTGGTAGAAGATTGTTTTTATGATACTTAATGGAGAAGTTTGATGTGTTTTCTTTATATTTGTTGCACACAGATGTATTAATGATTAAATGAAGAATATTAATACCTGATAACACCCTGACACCATCTGCTGGAAACTCAACTACAAACCAACACACCCTCCTGATGACTCACCTTGTGAAGCAGGTGTGAGAATATAAAAGATGATTTTAACGCTGTTGAACAGATTGAAGACGCCATCTCAAGAAGAGAGATCTTTGCTGAAAAAACACTGAAGGTTTGAAGAACTCTGCTTTGGTAAGTTTCGCTTTGAGAAAATATCAAGTTATTGTAGGAAAAAGCTGAGAAAGATGCTGTTTTTAAAAATTTCTTGAACTGTTGTGTGTGTTCAGAGACTTTCGGAGACAGACTGCAGCTTTGAGTCTGAGCTGACTGTAGAAATTCTGGAAACAATCTGAGTATTTTAGGGACTTGAAAGAACAAAATCAAAGGATCAACTTTGAAGAAAGTGGCTGTTAAATATTAAATATCCAGTATTTTAAGTGGTTTGATATCAGTCTTTAAATGTTCAGAGTTCACAAACTCTCCTTTTTGTGTTGAAGGTGTTTAATGAGTTTCATTCTTCATAATACTTTGAAAATGTGGTTCAGTGGTAAAGTCCTCCTCTTAATCAGAAAGTTAAGGGTTCAATCCCAGCTCGTGCAGTCACATGTCAAAGTTTCCTTAAGCAAGACACTGAACCCTGACATTCTCCCACTGTTGGTCTTTGCTGTTTGGATGGTTATGAATGTGTTGACTTAAACTGATGGTTCCTACAATAGAAGTCTCTGCCATCAGGATGTGAATGTGTTGTGGATGGTAAAAGAGACGAGTAGTTTAAAGAGGTTTGAGTCGTCAAAAGAATGGAGGAGTGCTACTGGTCCGTTTATTTTGCCTTAACCTTTTTGTTTTAGAGGTATTTTCTTGAGTGCTTCAAAGAGCAAGAAAAAGAGATGTGTTAAATGTTTTCTTTGTGCTTTTATCTACAGATGTGTCTAAAGTGAAATAAACAAAAATCAATATCTTACCTCCTGATTAAGAAGGAAATCAAAGCTCCTGATGCTGATGAATGGATTGAAGACGCCACAATAAGCAGTTGGATCTCCTCTGTTAAACGTACAACAGGAAGATTTTACAGGACTGAAAGAGCAGACATTGACAGTGTGAGCTTTTTTTTCTGAAAACAACTCAAATATTTAAAAAAAATGGTGGAAAAGATTGCCCTTTTAGAAAAATTCTTGAACTGTCATGTTTGTTCAGAGACTGTCAAAGATCCTGTGTCTCTGAGCTGCAACCACAGCTTCTGTTCAAGCTGCCTGCAGAAATTCTGGGAACAAACTAAGAACAAAAACTGTCCTATCTGTAAAAGGAAATCTTCGAAAGATAAGATAGAAGTCAATTGTGCTCTGAAGGAACTGGCTGACTTGTTTGCTGGGAGAGTGACAGTGGAATCATCTGAGACAGAAGAAGAAGAGGAAGAGGTGGAGGTGGTTTGTAGTAAACATGAAAAGGAGCCTGAATTATTCTGTAAAGACGAGCAGAGAGCTGTGTGTCCTGTCTGTGACTGTGACCATGTCGGTCACACTGTTGTTCCTGTAGATGAAGCAGTCAGTGAACTGAAGGAGCAGCTGAAATCTGACTTAACGTCTCTACAGGACAAGAGGAACAAATACAAACAAGTGGAGAAAACATACAATGAAGTGATTGAACACTCCAAGAAGCAGCTTTTGTCCACAGAGACACAGATCGTAGAGGAGTTTAACAAACTCCACCAGTTCCTGAAAGAGGAAGAGGAGACCAGACTGACAGCTCTGAGGGAGGAAGAGGAGCAGAAGGGGAAGATTATCAGCAGAGAGATGAAGATGATTCAGGAGCAGATCTCCTCTCTGTCACTCAGTATCAGTGCTGTTGAAGAAGACCTAAAGAAAAGCAACATGTCCTTCCTCAGCAGTTATAAACCCACTCAGACCAGAACCAGAGTCCAGTGCTCACAGTCAGATCCACAGCTGGTCTCAGGAGCACTGATAGATGTGGCCAAACACCTGGGCAACCTGTCCTTCAGAGTCTGGGAGAAGATGAAGGACAGGGTCCACTTCAGTCCTGTCATTCTGGACCCAAACACTGCAAGTGGATGGATCTATCTGTCTGATGATCTGACCAGTGTGAGACGAGGAGACACAAAGCAGCAGCTTCCCCACAATCCAGAGAGAAACAATAAGTTTTCTGTAGTTCTGGGCTCTGAAGGCTTCAGCTCAGGGAAACACAGCTGGGAGGTGGAGGTGGGAGACCATCCGGAGTGGGATGTTGGTTTGGCTAAAGAGTCAGTTGACAGGGAGGGTGAGATACTGGCTTCACCAGAATATGGGTTATGGTGTTTATGTCATCACACTGGACAATACACAAATAGTCTTGGTGAGACTGTGACAGTGAAGAAGAGTCTCCAGAGGATCAGAGTCCAACTGGACTATGACAGGGGGGAGGTTTCCTTCTACGACCCTGAAAACATGACTCACATCTACACTCACAGAGCCACTTTCACTGAGACAGTCTTCCCATACATTCATGTTGGAAAATCTGGTGATGATAAAACTCGTGAAGTGAAAGTGTCTCACTCTGAGATTTCTGTGATAGGTTCAGGGAGGACAGTGAGCTCTGACTGATTGTTTCATGTTTTCATAATGGAGGTGGATTTTTGTTCCTGTTGCAGATAATTCCAGTTCTTTCTTTAAAGGTGAAAATAATTTGATTTGAAAGAACATGGAAAATGTAGAAAACATATTTGGACTATTTCAGCGTTCCACATGGTAGCACTTGTGTCTAGATTATTTATTATTGAATAATCTAGAAAATATTCAGAGACAGAAGAAACTGATTAACGGAACTCTTCTTTAACATTAATGTGAAGCAGTTTAGCTGAAAATGTTTGATGTGATGGAAAAATGCTTAAAGAACTGGAACCATTTAGAATCAAGAGAATCATTTAATGTTTCTCTGAAACATTTTTATTTTCAAGATTGATCAAGTTTGAAGTTTGCATGAATCTCTACTTATATCTTGAACCAAAGAACCGAAAAAAAGTTCCCATCAGACCTCCAAAACTCTGGATTGCTTGATTATGACTTTCATTGTTTAGGTGACATAGTTTAAAATTCAATCATTAAAATAATTCATATATGTTTTATTTCTATCTGTTTCTTTTAGAATATTTTTTGATAGAATGTAGAATTCTACTTGCAAAAAAGCGATGCAGGCCAACACTGATGAAAAATCAATGTAGAAGCAACAAACTCCTTCAGAAATAGATTTTAACTTTATTTTAATTGGCAAAGTTGTTGAAAAATTTATCCGTTTTTTTTCCACATCTTAATCTTGACAGAGAGTTTGAAGCAGAATTTGTTCTCCAGGTTGTCTCTGATTTTTCTGAGTAAAGCTGAAAGTGAAGTTTCACCTGGAATTTCAGAAGTGCAGATCTTTTCTTTGAAATGTGGGTGTTGATAGTTTGATAATGTCCACCTGAGCTTACTGCAGCCTTTATTTCAAAATTAATTTATGTTCAAATGATCGAGAAGCAGATTTTATTTACTCATTTCTGGACTTTTATTGTGAAAGAGCTGATGTGTGTTCCTGTGAGTTGCTGAGAATTGTCACTCAGATGCGAACTAACCCATCAACTCATGAGTTTGTGCTTGAAGAACTTGAGGATGAACTTGTTTTCACTCACCTGAACACAGCCCTGAACAACATCACTGATGCTCTGACTTTCTTCTGTTAATAAAACTCAAAGCTGTTCTGCATTGAACACACACGCTGAGTGAATTTTCTGTTGAAAGCATCTTTTTATTGATAAAACCTGAACACGTTTTCTGAAGGTGACATGTGTAGCACAAAAGTGAACAGAGTAATAATTTTAAGAATCAGTCTCACACAATTAGGATTTGTGAGCGCTGTTGGTTTATACCATTTTGTTAAGGAGTCAAATGTTTCTATAAGGGAAGTTTTTCCTTATCCTACAGTTTTAAAGCTGCAGTTATCAACTCATGATAAAAGCATGAAGATCAGCCTTCATCACATTATCATCAAATCTCTTTAAAAACTTAAATCATTTCAAAAGAAGAATATGAGAGACAGTTCACATGAAATATAATCCACATGATGTGACCTTTAACCCTGATACTGATATGAACTCATGAAAAAAATGAAAAGTGGACACAATGAAACAAGTCATGTTTAATGTTTTAATGAGGTCTTAGGACTCTTTGTCAGTTGAACCTGTCTTTCATAAATCCTCCAGCAGGGGGCAGATATGAGTGTGTCTCTTGATGTGTCTCTGTCTCTTTAAATAACAGATTGTAGTCGGTCATGTCAGGTGAAGTAAGCTGGTGTGAGTGTCCTAGTGCTCTATGTTTATTTCAGATTTTTTACAACAGAAATGATCTCAATGAAAAATATCTGAAGGATTTAAGAAGGCCAAAGGTTTTTCTGTCATAGTTTTCAACTGTCATCTCAGTTTTTAACTGAATTTGTGTCTTTGAAAGACAATCTGATGTTAAACACCTCAGTCTTACAATAAATCATTAAAGTAGTGAGTCCTCATGTCACCCCAAACATGTAATAAGAGTAAAAGTAGGACTGAGGAATTTGCCTCGAAGACTTTTCAAGTTGCACGAGACTCAAAGAGAGAGAAAACACTTGTTGAGTCTGATAGGAACAGTTTAAAAGAGAAAATTCAAACTGATTCCTCTGTATTTAATGTATTCACCTATTTAGAAAGGTCAAACTTTAAATCACACTGCAGCACATAAGCTGACTGATTTAAGCTGACATGTTAATAAAAGCGTTTCCTGTTACATGTTGGTGCTGGCTGCAGAATAAAAATGATGTCTAACTGGTTTAGTGTCAGTCAATCTGTTTGAATGTTGAGTCTTCAGAGAGACAAAAAAAATCTCCTTTCTGAGTTCATGATGTTGGTATAAGATTGTTTTTATGATACTTAATGGAGAAGTTTGATGTGCTTTCTTCATATTTGTTGCACACAGATGTATTAATGATTAAATTGAGAATATTAATACCTGATAACACCCTGACACCATCTGCTGGAAACTAAACTACAAACCAACACACCCTTCTGATGACTCACCTTGTGAAGCAGGTGTGAGAATATAAAAGATGATTTTAACGTTGTTGAGCAGATTGAAGACACCATCTCAAGAAGAGAGATCTTTGCTGAAAAAACACTGAAGGTTTGAAGAACTCTGCTTTGGTAAGTTTCGCTTTAAGAAAATATCAAGTTTATGTGGGTAAAAGCTGAGAAAGATGATGTTTTTATAAGTTTCCTGAACTGTTGTGTGTGTTCAGAGACTTTCAGAGACAGAGTGGAGCTTTGAGTCTGAGCTGACTGTAGAAATTCTGGAAACAATCTGAGTATTTTAGGGACTTGAAAGAACTAAATCAAAAGATCAACTTTGAAGAAAGTGGCTGTAAATTAAATATCCAGTATTTTAAGTGGTTTCATATCAGCCTTTAAATGTTCAGAGTTCACAAACTCTCCTTTTTGTGTTGAAGGTGTTTAATGAGTTTCATTCTTCATGATACTTTAAAAATGTGGTTCAGTGGTAAAGTCCTCCTCTTAATCAGAAAGTTAAAGGTTCAATCCCAGCTCCTGCAGTCACATGCCTAAGTTTCCTTAAGCAAGACACTGAACTCTGCCATTCTCCCACTGTTGGTCTTTGCTGTTTGGATGGTTATCAATGTGTTGACTTAAACTGATGGTTCCTACATCCGAAGTCTCTGTTATCAGAGTGTGAATGTGTTGTGGATGGTGAAAGAGACAAGTAGATTAAAGAGGTTTGAGTCATCAAAAGAATGGAGGAGTGCTACTGGTCCATTTGTTTTGCCTTATACTTTTTGTGTTAGAGGTATTTTCTTGAGTGCTTCAAAGAGCAAGCAAAAGAGATGTGTTAAATGTTTTCTTTGTGCTTCTATCTACAGATGTGTCTAAAGTGAAATAAACAAAAATCAATATCTTACCTCCTGATAAAGAAGGAAATCAAAGCTCCTGATGCTGATGAATGGATTGAAGACGCCACAATAAGAAGTTATATCTCCCCTGTTAAACATACAACAGGAAGATTTTACAGGACTGAAAGAGCAGACATTGACAGTGTGAGCTTTTTTTTCTGAAAACAACTCAAATATTTTAAAAAATGGTGGACAAGATTGCCCTTCTAGAAAAATTCTTGAACTGTCATGTGTGTTCTGTGACTTTCAAAGATCCTGTGTCTCTGAGCTGCAACCACAGCTTCTGTTCAAGCTGCCTGCAGAAATTCTGGGAACAAACTAAGAACAAAAACTGTCCTATCTGTAAAAGGAAATCTTCAAAAGATAAGATAGAAGTCAATTGTGCTCTGAAGGAACTGGCTGACTTGTTTGCTGGGAGAGTGACAGTGGAATCATCTGAGACAGAAGAAGAAGAGGAAGAGGTGGAGGTGGTTTGTAGTAAACATGAAAAGGAGCCTGAATTATTCTGTAAAGACGAGCAGAGAGCTGTTTGTCCTGTCTGTGACTGTGACCATGTTGGTCACACTGTTGTTCCTGTAGATGAAGCAGTCAGTGAACTGAAGGAGCAGCTGAAATCTGACTTAACGTCTCTACAGGACAAGAGGAACAAATACAAACAAGTGGAGAAAACTTACAATGAAGTGATTGAACACTCTAAGAAGCAGCTTTTGTCCACAGAGACACAGATCAGAGCAGAGTTTGACAAACTCCACCAGTTCCTGAAAGAGGAAGAGGAGTCCAGACTGACAGCTCTGAGGGAGGAAGAGGAGCAGAAGGGGAAGATTATCAGCAGAGAGATGAAGAAGATTCAGGAGCAGATCTCCTCTCTGTCACTCAGTATCAGTGCTGTTGAAGAAGACCTAAAGAAAAGCAACGTATCCTTCCTCAGCAGTTATAAACCCACTCAGACCAGAGCCAGAGTCCAGTGCTCACAGACAGATCCACAGCTGGTCTCAGGAGCACTGATAGATGTGGCCAAACACCTGGGCAACCTGTCCTTCAGAGTCTGGGAGAAGATGAAGGACAGGGTCCACTTCAGTCCTGTCATTCTGGACCCAAACACTGCAAGTGGATGGATCTATCTGTCTGATGATCTGACCAGTGTGAGACGAGGAGACACAAAGCAGCAGCTTCCTCACAATCCAGAGAGAAACAATAAATTTGCTGTTGTTCTGGGCTCTGAAGGCTTCAGCTCAGGGAAACACAGCTGGGAGGTGGAGGTGGGAGACCATCCTGAGTGGGATGTGGGTTTGGCTAAAGAGTCAGTTGACAGGGAGGGTGAGATACTGGCTTCACCAGAATATGGGTTATGGTGTTTATGTCATCACACTGGACAATACACAAATAGTCTTGGTGAGACTGTGACAGTGAAGAAGAGTCTCCAGAGGATCAGAGTCCAGTTGGACTATGACAAAGGGGAAGTTTCCTTCCTCAACCCTGAGGACATGACCCACATGTACACTCACAGAGACACTTTCTCAGAAACAGTCTTCCCATTTTTCAGTATTGGAAAATCTGGTGATGCTAAAACTCATGAAGTGAAAATGTGTCATTGAGATTTCTGTGATATGATCAGGGAGGGCAGTGAGGTCTGATAAACTTATATGGTCATAGTATAGGTGGTTTATTTTTTCATGTTAAATATAACTCTGGTTCTTTCTCCAAAGGTAAAAATCATTTGATTGGAAAGAACATGAAGAAAATGTAGAAAACACATCTGGACTCTTTCAGTGTTCCACATGGTGGCAGACATTGTTCAGTTCTTGAATGATCTGGAAAATATCCAGAGATGCAGAAGAAGCTGATGAATGAAAGTCCTCTTTATAACTGATGTGAAGCAGTTTAGTTGGAAATGTTTGATGTGATTGAAGTTTGCATAAATCTTTTTTATTTTGAAGAAAAAGTTAGACCTCCTAAACTTTCAATCGCTTCATTATCACTTTGATTCTTTCAGTTTCAAAGTTTGAAGTTTAATCATAGAATCAATTTAGATGAATATCAACTAGTTTTTAATTTTATATCGTCTTGGAAAAAATGTTTCATTTTTGTTGGACACAGAAAAAATGGTCAATACAACTGTAATGTTTCTAAATATTTGCAGAATTTTTTGTGCTGTTTTAGCTCACAAAATTTGGTGCTTTTGAACTCCTCCTTAGTTTTCAAATCACTCTTAAAAAGTTATCAAAACATTATCTTTTTATTTTTCAAACACTATGACAAATTATTTAGCAAAATTTGACAAAATGTATTGAACTCTGATGTAAAATTGTGGCTCCTATCTCTGTCACGAAATGTGGATGTGTCATATTAGTTTTCTTTCTTTTTTTAATGTTCATATTCGCAAAAAATGTAAGATTTATCTTTTTCTTCACAGAGACAATTTTCACTTTTGAGTTATTGATCCTTTTTTTCTGGTTGATAATTTGAAGCACGTTTTTTTTCTTCACGTTGTCTCTGATTTTTCTTCATGAAGGTGAAAGTGAAGTCCACAGTTTCACCTGGATTGTCAGAAATCTTGTTACTTAAGAGCTGATCTTTCTTTGAAACATGTTTGTTGATAGTTTTTAAAGTGTCCAGCTGAGCTTACTTCAGGTTTTATTTCAAAATTAAATTAATTTTCAAATGTTTGAAAAGCAGCATTTATTACCTGGTTTATGGACTTTTATTGTGAAAGAGCTGATGTGTGTTCCTGTGAGTTGCTATCACTTACATGTGAACCAACACATGTCCTGACTTTTTATTCTGTAAATAAAACTCAAAGCTGTTACGCACTGAACACACAGACTGAGTGACTTTTCTATTGAAAGCATCCTTTTATTGATAACACCTTAACACATTTTCTGAAGTTATAGAAACACGTGTAGCACGTAAGAGAACAGAGCAATAATCTGAAGAATCAGAGCGCTAGAGGATTCATATAATTCTACAGAAGAAACCCAAACTAACAAACAGAGACAAGGGGGAGCTAGAAAGAGGTGAAAAACTGCAGAGAAATGAGTGAATCAGGTTGGAAACAGAGGGAATCATGGGGTAGAGAGCGAGGGAGAGAAAGAAGACCCTTGAAGAGAAGTTAGGTCAGTGTTGTCAGTGCAGCTCGGTCACCGTGTGGAAAAGAGGACGAGTTTGACTGTTTGAGTGCGTTTTCTCTGACTGACTTGATTCTATACTCACTTCATTGTGCAGCTCCATTCATCTGAGTGTTTGTTTTCTTCTGTGTGAGTGCGCCCCCTGCTGGAGCTCAGGAGCTGCTACTCAAAGTGACACAGGCAGCAGTTCACGCTCTGACGCTCTGCACTGACAACACGGAGCTCTGAGGACAAGCATGCAGATTAACCCTCATCACATCATCATCATCATCACTTTCACCATCCTCATAGCGCCAAAGTCATTAATATCTCCATCCTGATCACTATAATCATCTTCATTATATCATCTTGAGACAAAAATAGCTCTGTGTAATTTAAAAGCTGAGAAAAAACAGACGGAAAAAGGTTGAGTAAAACATCATTCGGTAGAAAATGAGAAAACAAATCCAAAGGAAAACAGCAAAAAACAAGTGTCCTGTTGACTGTCATGCAAAGAAAATGTCAGCTATTCTGCTAGTTAGCTGCTTTTGTGTAATACTGTGTACTCCCTCACTTTAAATATGTGAATCTTATTATATTGAGTCTCAAGGCTAGAAAACACACAAAGAAGAACAAAAGAAGAACACTTTTGTACTGTACATGCTGCTATTTCTTCTTTTTTCAGAGGACGCTGGTTAGCATGATCGCCTGTATGTGACCTTTGACCTTTTCCTATAAAACAGGGTCACCTAAGCATTAACACTGGTACTGGATGGAACATGAGAACAATACAAAGACTTGGTGGTACAACTTGAAAAATCTCTTCAAAAATTTTCGTCAGCTCATAAGAAGATATTTTTTGGGACAGTTCACACAAAATATAATCCACGATGTGATTTTTGAAGTCTGGCACTAATATGAACTCAGGTGAAAAAGAAAAGAGAACACAATGAAACAAATCATGTCAGAAAATGGCTTCAGTCTAAAGTTAAAGAAGAAAACAGCAGAAAACAGAAATTCACACCATGTTGGTCGTTGCAGAAAAACACATGCAGGATGCAAATTGGACGTACTGTCCCTTTAAAAACATGTTTAAACATGGAGCAGTGTCCCTTTAAAACACCAGACAGTACTCGCACAAGTGCATGAGCTGTACAATATTAAAACATGAAAACAAAATAGAACAAAGCACAATAAAAATATCCACTCAAATAAATAAATAAATATTCCAAATAAATAGAAACCTGAGGACTTTTCACCAAACCGACTGCCCGCTCTCGTTTTATCTTGGTCTGACCAATAGGGGCGAGACAAATGTGAAGGCAGCCAATGGTGCAAGAGCAAAAGACAGAAGAGCAGACCGCGAGTCAAACCCCCCGTACAAAAAACAGTTTTCAGTGCTGCAAAGTCCTTCGGATTTATCCTGCAAGTCCCCAACACGAGCACTTTGAGTCGTAAGAAGCTGATAACACGAGAGAAACTAAAGAGGAGAAACAAAATCAAATAAAATCCTGGGCTGAAGGAAGGGGACTGATCTGTCCTCTGAAATAAAACATCCTCCTTACACTTCTCACACAACACACACCCCCAGAAAAAGGAAAGAAGAGCAATGAATGTACTGTACATGCTTGCACACACTCGTAAACACACACACACACACAAATATTGCACCCTGTAAAAAAGGACAGCGCAGAGCAGAGATGCCCCAACAAACGCACACACACACGTACACACTCCACACTCTCTAATACTGATATGAGCCTGACTGAGGTCATCTACTGCTTTAAGTGTCAGTTTGATTGAAGGAAAACTAAATGACCAGAGTTCATGCTCAGAAAAGAACATTTTTAAGTAAAGTTACGTCTTTAGGAAACTTTTGCTGAGTTACTGAGCTGTGGCAATGCAACACCATTGAGCTGGTATAAAAACAAAACAAAGACTTGTATATTCATAATCAGATAAATTTCACTTTGTAGCTGGAGACCAAAGTATGAAATCAACCAGACTTAGTGCTTGATGTTTTTCTCTTGCTAGACTTTTAATGAGCAGAAAAATGTGCTAAGTCCAAATGAAAGTTTGAATTAAACCATTTTTAAACATGATGTGCTTTATATTTCTAGATTTGTGACAGGCTTATCAATGCAAACGGTAGCCATTTACCTGAAGACAGAGCTTAGATTTGACTATTTCTAAAGCATTTACTTGACTATTTGTTTATTTTATATAAATGTCAGAGAAGAATCAGCCAAGCCTGGGTATAAATGTGCCATTTAGTTCACTTTAAAGAGACTGTGACCCTGAAAAGGCGTCTCCGGGCACAAACGCAGCTCAGTCTAACATTCAAGAGCATTGGGAAAAGGAAAAAAAAAACGAGTGGTTGAATCCTACCTAGACTAGGAATATACTCATTATAGAAAAACATGATTCTACCAATTTTTTCTCCAAGTTCCAGAAAGAAAAACTTGTTCCATTGATTTATTTCTATGAACTTACTCAGTGAAAGGACGGTGCAAGCTGCACTATGGTTATTTCACTTTGTTTATTATCTGGTTTCTTGCTGATCTTCTTGGTTTTTTTTAGGGATTTGATTCTGATATAATATAAATAAATGGTTTCTAATCAATAAATGAATCTTCTTAAAGTCAATGGTTTTTGTCAATGTGTTTGTCAGTATGTTAGAAAAAGCATCCACTACATGTCTGGCCACCACTCACACACACATACACACACACATACAAAGCTCTTAAAAAATAAAACAAACGTACGAAAGCAAAAAGATTTCAGCCAAAGCAAATGAGCGAACAAACAAATGTGTTGACAGTGAGCTTGGGCGCAATATCAAAGCTAACATACAGAAAGCACATTACAAAAGTTCCAATATCATTGTTGCACTTAAAGCCACAATAAAAAAACAGCTACTGTTAATATGGGAAAAACATGCTTCCTTAAAAAGATAGAGAAAAAAAAATCCTTGAACTCTAGAAACCACTGGCATCAAGAATTTCGAGTTATACAAATTACATATACAATTGCAAATGTGTAATAATAATCATCATAATAATATTCATGGTAATAATAATAATAATAATATAGCAATGATAGTAGTAGATTCGACTTAAAACTTTACATACTGTATTTCCAGTGCAGTGCTTTTGTCACATAAGTGTGAATTCACAGGAGGAAAAGAGGGTTGATTTCACATAAAATTGTGGGGACGGATCACAGGAAGAAGGAATCACACTGGGTGCTGAAAACACCACGCAACCCCACCCAGACCCCAAACCCCACCCATCAGCCAGTGTGCCAGAGGAAGAAGAGGAAACACGAAAGTTGTCGAGAAGTTGGACATCCAGCTGCTTTTTGATGGTCGTCAGAGGATGTTGTCAGGCAGGTGACAGACAGGGGGCAGTAGTAGAAGAAGTAAAAGAAGAGATTACATGCGTGGGGGAGGGGGGGTGGAGTCAGGGTGTCCAGTGAGGGCGGGTTTGTTGATGAAGGGTGAGAATCCCTGACATGTTCTTTCATCCCTTCCTCCTGGTCCTCTTCTTCCTCTCCTTCACAGACACAGACAAAACTTCAGCATTCAACCCTGAGAAGATCACATGAACGCTTCGTTATCTCATGACAGAAATGACATGGCAGAAACTAAAAGTACCACCTTTCCTCTTGATAATCCCAGAGCCGTGTCCGTACCTCACTGTAGCGGTGCAGCCGGTGCGCCTGAGCAGTGGAAGTGGATGTTCTGCCACTTGCTGTCCCTGCGATGCCACACTCGAGTTTCCTCTGATTGGCTGGACCGCGGTCGACCCTGTCCGTCCACGTACTGAGTCAGGCGGATGTAAGCGATGCAGGCTGCGTCCTCGCCAATCAGGTGGACATGAGGGTTCAGGATGGTGGTGTGGATGGGCTTGCTGTTCTTAGCCAAAACTAAAGACATGACATAAACCTTGATAAGGTTTCAATGAGTCAGACAACACAGCATCTAGTACTTAGCAATTCATCGCAAATTAGATTAAATTGCAGTGTGGCCTGCTGCAATATTCGAATTACAGACAGTGCAATAGTCCTCCAACCTCAAATGTGTAACATTTTTTTGCGGAAAAAAAAACTGAGTGGTGAAAGGGGAAAAATGGCAAGAAGTAGCCATAAATATAAATTCAAGGTAGCAAAAATGGTATTAAAAAAAAAAAAAAAAGAAAGAAAACATCAAAAATGGTGGAAATGGTTGAAAATTAAGAGGAAACTGGTAAAACAGTCAGAAAGTAGCAAATAAAAATGTCCATAAGTGGCAAAAGAAGTGGAAAGCGACAAAAATGGGCAAAAGGAAATTTCTGTTACACTTGTTCTGTTACTGTTATTGGACAAAAAAACAAAGAGTTACTTTCAAACAGCTGAAATTTAACAATGTTCTGCAGAAACGGGAAATGTGATTAAAGCCTAGAGCAAGGTCAGCAAACACTGTTTCAATAAGTTAAACAACATGATGTCCAAATGTAAGGTTAAAGCTCTCGTCCTGGTTAACATGGAATCTAATGTGGGTTGTGGAATAACTTTGTTAATCTCTTCTTGTTTTAATTCTCTTTGCAGAAGCTCAGCAGCGACAGACACCCTCTAACATGATTGTTTTCAGTGAAGACATTCATGAAATCAGGAGTAAAACATTTTTTCTAAAGGCAGACATTATTGACAGAAATCAGGCTTCTTGATATTAATACACACTGCAAAAAATGAAATTTAAGCATGGTTATATATTATTTTTAGTTAAATAGAATGAGGCCCCTAAGACTTTAGATGAGCTTTAGTTACCACAAAAGTCTAGAAAAATATTGTATTTCAAGATATTAAAAGGAAAAAATGACCCCTAAATTACTTTTCAG
Organism: Thalassoma bifasciatum; assembly: GCA_008086565.1. Classification (NCBI taxonomy): domain Eukaryota; kingdom Metazoa; phylum Chordata; class Actinopteri; order Labriformes; family Labridae; genus Thalassoma; species Thalassoma bifasciatum. The sequence continues at coordinate 54,449 of RPOG01002415.1, forward strand.
GTGTAATATCAAAATAGTCTTATTTTAAGAAACTTAAGGAGATTTTGCTTTGGCAGAATTTGGTCCTTGGACAATTTTCTTGACTTCTCAGGTGAATCTGCCACATATGAAGTCTAAATAAGACAAATACTTGCACAAGATTTTAGTTTTTCCTGTGTATGCCTGATTTTTACACAACAGAAGGACACAAAACAAAGGCAGAGTTTTTTCAAACACTCATACATTGAGTTTATAGGCTGTTTAACTGTCATTGCTTCCCCTTTGTTTCTTATTTAATGAGTGCACAGAATGAAACTCTTAACCTTAAACAATGACCAACGCTGTTTCAACATTACAGTGAAGAAGCTGTTTGAGAGCAGAAAGAAAAGATTTGTTTTGGGGCTTCAAACTATCTCAAGAACTTAAACAACAGATTAAATGGGACGGCAACAAATCTCTCAATCTTTGGGTGTTGTTGGCTGAACAGTTTTAGCCCTATGTTTTTTTTTTGTTTTTTTTTCCAGCAGTTAATGATTCGACTTCTGGCTTTAACTGTTTCTTGCACTTGCACATGCTTCCTGTTTCTCTGTTCTTGCCCTTCAGGTGAAGGTGCCTAAAAATATCAGAAATCTCTCAATCTTACGGTTCTCAAAGTAGAATCTGTGGAAGTCCATCCCCTCTACCAGGTTACCCAGCGCCTCGGGCTCAAACGAAGTCAGTCCAGGGTCACAGATCTTACTGCACAAGAGAAAGCAGAACATTTTAGTGGAGCTTTTCACTTGCTTTGAGTTTTTGTTTGAAAAGGAGGCAAAAAGCTCAAACTCACGCATAAGCCTCAAAGTCTCCATTGTTGATTGCCTCTATCAGCTGCTCGGTGATCTTGATGATTTCTTGTTTGCGTGCTGCAGAGAGGATGTAAGAAGAAAAAGGTCATCACAGGTAACGGCGGCACAGATACTCAAGCGAGCGGAGTTAGGACCCAAACAAACTTTCACATTCAGTCAAAACAGTGTCATGTTGGAACTTTTCTTGCGCAGTTTTTTGACTTGCAAAGCTTTGGATCTGTGAGAAACATTCCATACAGCAAGTTGATCCACTTGAGTGTTAGTAGAGAATAAATTCTTTCCACATGTCAGACCATTGAATGAAACATCTGCACACACACGTTTCAGGCCTCCTCGGATTGATGAAACATGTGAGCACACACCAGGCAACTCTGAGCACCAACACAAGCAAAGTCAACTCTTCAAGCAACCAAACGATGCATAAATCCAACAACAGTGCGCTCACTGGCAGAGTAAGGAGAAGGTCAAAAAGAACACAATCAGACAGATTGAACGAGTGTTCAGCACAATGTTCTTCACTGAAAAAAGCCTCATCACCAAAAACAAACCACACCAACTGTTAGATACACGCCGTACACTGCGGGTGAAGACCTGGAGAGGGTCATGCTTTGTACTCACTCTGGGAGGAAGACAGGGACGGGCTGGAGGGGGAGTGAGGGGGAGGAGGGGAAGTGGTGTGTGCAGGTGGAGGGGTGGGCCTGGCACTCGGTATCGGTGCTGCTTCAACCTCGGGCGCGGGGGCTGCCGGCGCCCTGCGAACACTGCTTACCAGGTCTGTGAGCCGTGACACTGCGCAGCAGTTCCAGAGAAGATAGAGGATTGGATGGAAGGATGATGGAAGGAAAGGTTGGCAGGTGGAAGAGTGTGGAAGAACAGATAAGAAACAGTGAGGGAGGGATCAAAATCTGATTGATGGAATTTGGTTAATGACAATATTCACAAAACAGCCGCTTTCCTCTCTTGCTTAGGACATCCCAACATGTTTAAAAAGTGTTTTGCCTTTCTTGTTTTTTCTCTATTACCAATCACACTCATTAGACCTTTATATTCAACATATTCCTTACAAACAACTTAATCCAACAACATAGTATGGCTCCATACTATTATGTTTTTTACTCCAAATTCTGCACCAACCAGGCAATGTTTTTCCAAATGCATCAAGTTGCTGCCATGTGATTGGCTGATAAGATATTTAAACTCCTGAGACCTGGTATTCACATATATGGACATTACATTTTTGCCTCTCTGACCCATGAAACTTCTTTTTTTTAAAAACTTTAATCTATCAGCCACATTTAGAGACAGGTCCCATGTCATCTTTTGGTGACACCACAACTTTACACCCATTTCAATGACAAAAAAAGTGTAGTTATGAACAATAACACTTATAACTGAACACTAGTAACTAACTAATGACACTAAAAACATAACTTCTTGTACATAGGGCGAGTTTAATTTTTATTCTTATTACATCTTACTCATCCTAAATAGCAAGGAGAAATAGAAAATACACACTAGGTTAAGATATTTGCATTAACAAGCAAACTAGTCCACAGAGACTTTTAAAAGAGTTTGTATTTCTAGACCTTTGTATAAAGACATGCACCAAATCTGGCGCCATTTTGCATGTTTGTGAAGAAGTACATTGTAAGACTCGTCCTTCAGTCTGAAATGAAACAGCTGCAAAACCATCAGGAAATAGTGTCTCATTTCGCTGTTTCACCGCTTTGTTTTCATTAGCAGCACTCACTCTCTTCACTGTCTCTTCGTGTCAAAGCCATTGGTACTCTCTCTTTGCCTGAGGTCTTTTTTTTGTGAACTTCTGCACTTTCTGATACCAGTGAATGTTATATAACCAAGTTTTGAATGGTTTATCAACATCTTTGTGCACAACATTTAAACAACATCTAAACTTCCCACCCAGAGTGTGACATCAGAGGAAATTGGCTGCATTGTGAATATGAAGATGAACATCTAAAGTCCCACTGCAACTTTTCCCCCCCTGAGTTCATCATCTTCCAGCTCGTGGTGCTTTGAACTCACTCTGCATGGGGACGGCAGGGGTGTGAGGAGAGGAAGGGGTAGAGAGGACAGCAGGAGGTGGGGTGCTGGATCTCCCCTCACAGTCAGCGGTAGGTCCTGAGCCCCTACGCACTGAGCCCAGCAGGTCAGCAAACTTTGTAGCAGCTAAGTTCAGGAGGGGGGAAGATGGTGGAAGATGGAGGGTTGAAAAAGGAACTTTAAGATGAACAAACTTTGTCTTGGGAAGCACTAATGAAAAAAAAATCGAGCCCGCAAATGTGAAGTAAATGGGCTGTGCTACATCGTTTGTTACCTTATTCGGTAACACTTTATACTAGGTACACATATTAACCATTAATTAGGTGCTTATTGACATGCATATAAGGCTTACTAGCCCCTAATTAGTAATTATTGAGCCTGCATTAACCCCTTATTAAGTACTGTTCGTGTGGTACTGCCCCTTTACAAGGCCCTAATAACTTACAGGATATTTACATCATTATTCAGCAACAACAATGCATTAATTTGCAGTCAATAAGTAATAATTAGGAGTTAATATATGGAAAAGTCTTAATACATGGCGTAATAGAGGTAGAATAAGGGGTTAATGCATGCTTAATATATACTAATTAAGGGCTAGTAAGCTACTTATAGCCTTTGAATCTAGCATTAGAGCTCCCCAAGACAAAGTATAAAGAACGGAAAATGACAGACAAAGAGAAATGTTCATGCTTTGAGATAAAAAAAAAAAAGGTCTGTGTTGCACTTCCACTTCTGTCCAGGAGGTGGAGACAATAAGCTGCTCTAAACTCACACTGTGTGGGCGATACAGGAAAGAGAACTGGGTAGTACTACAAAACATCTCATTGACTTTTTCCTTAACTATTTCATGTTGTTAGAAGTTTGAGTTTGTTTGAAATGGAGATAAAGCTGATCAGGAAGCTCAAAGAGAGGAATCAAGCAAAGTACAAGTCAGGGAATTAGTGGTGCTAAATGAAAGCAGATGTAAGCAGGACGGATTTCATTAAGGTGAGTTTTTAGTGGAGCATGTCCATGAGCAAGCAGGGCTATATATATGTGTGTGTGTATGTGTGGCTGCATTTGGCGGGCCATGCTGACTTACAATACGCAGCAGCTGAAGAGCCCTGAGAGCTGTCAGGCTGGGAGCTCGTGCTGGACTGAGCCTTAAGCGAGCTGCTGTTGTCTAAGCTCTTTCCTGATAACGTGCATATATACGCAGAATGAGACAAACATACAGAGAGAGAGAGAGAGAGAGAGAGAGGTGACAACCAGAGCACATGTTCACACAAAAAAAAACACAACAGACATGTGACAGTGATGAAGAGGGTGAAGCAAGAGAGAGATGATGTGATGACAGCTGATGAATCACTGACTGCCTAAAAATGGTAACTCCAAAGTCAGGCCTGGGGGCTAATTGTGGCCCGAGGTCTATTTTCATGGGATATGAAATGTTTGGGGCTTAAAATGTTGTTTGCATGTCAAAATGAGTCTGAATATGAAAAATAATCCAAATAAAATCCAGATCCTGATCCTGCCGCAAAAAAAACTGCCATATTTTCCTAAATTGCCCCCTAATGGAGAACATTTTCCTTGGTCATAAGCTGAGTTTGCTGGTGTTTATGCAGCACATAACACTGACCACTTATCATCTGGTATCAAGAGACAATTTAGTGATAGGTGAGCTTTGATTTCATAAGTCTATAATGATGGTACAAGTCTGTTTGACTGCACTTTGTTACTGTAACAGTTAATAAATACTTCAGTAATCAATCACAATATTTTGCAGCGCCTTAATGCATCTTTAGCCTTCGAGATGAACTGTTCTGCCTCTGACGCAGCTGCTACATTCTTCGATATTAGACTCAAGACTTTTAATTGCTGCCATGATGCTGCTTATTTCAGCATGATGGTCTTTTTTGAAGGTATTCTGTTAAGTGAAAGGGTTTTTTTTACGTTTTTGAGGATGTTGTTGTCAGCCTTAGCAAGTCTGTGCATTTTCTGTGCATTGAAGTTAGCTTCTGATGCTAAACTCAGCCTATTTTCTTTGGCATCTTTACTTTAAGTTGTGGTGAGGACTTTCTGGAAAAGCTAATGGTAGTGTTAGTTTTAGTTTCATTTTGTTTCGGAGAAATTAATAGAATGCAGATCTTATTTTCAACTCTTCTTTTTTCAAGACAAGCGTTGTAAGTTTGTACTGTAGCTTAGTAGTTGGCTACATTTAGTGCTACTCACAACCTGGTCTGGATGTATCTGCAATGTTCGTGAATCCCAGATATATCCTACCAGTGCTCATCTACCAAGCAGAGCAAGTGTAACCTCACTCCTTATTTTATTGATAGAGTCTCAAGTTTAAACAGACATTACAGTATAAACGCTGCACGTGGGTTGGGATAAACACTTTCACAAACAGCTTTGCCTGTTTTTAGTGTTTACCCCATGCTCTATCACTCTCTCATTTAGCTTTCTTCTGTTCTGTTTCTGTCAGACAGCCCGGCTCCTGTTTCCACCATTACTACTAAATAAATCAAAGAAATTTTCGGTAAAGAAAAACCTTTTCAGTATTTTAAACTCTAGATTATGATCAGGTATATATCTAGGAATGAGACCTTTTCAAGATCACTTGGAAAGTCCTCACAGTCCCTTGAAGTTCATTTAAGTTTTTGAGTAGTAACACTTTAAAAGTATTCATGTTTGTTGAAAGAGTTTTAAATTAAGGGGTATCAACAGAGCAGGACTTGCCATGACTGTTTAACGCGCCACTAGAACTAGAAGTCTCTAACAACTCATCCAGGAAATGAGGAATAGAATTTCATTGTTGTTTTTTGCACTATCATCAGTTTTCTGTTGGCTAAAATGATTCTCTAAAAAATAAAATTATAAATCAGCTTTATTAGTACTCACTGATGAAAAAGCGTAAAATTCCTGTAGGGACTCAGGTGTGGATGCCGCAGGAAAATTTCCATAAGTGAGTTGAGAGAGGCGTGACGTTTACATCATGAGACTGATGCATAATCAGTGCAATCTTTATGCACACAATGAAGCTGCTCTGCATGCTAGCATGCTCTTTGCTACATGCACTTCTTTTTAAAGTCTATGGGCTGCATGAATACAGGCTGATGTGTTTTATTGTTCTGATAAATCACAGTCTCTGTCACCACATCTCATTAAAAAAAGTCTGTAACTAATGACTCCATTACAGCAGGATTTAAAGCTGTGGCTGCTGCTGCATGTGGGCTTTCATTGAGGCTGTAATGGGAGTCTTGCCAATGAGCAGAGGATGAATGATGACAATGGTGATGGCCATGATAATGGGAGATCAAGTTGGATGTTACTCATTACAGCTTGTCTGTTTAATCAGCTGGAGCCGAGAGAAATGCAACACATGAGCACTCATTGATAAACACAAGGAAAATAGGCGACTGGAAATGAAACAAAAGCTAAAAGCAATAACTTCCAAAAGGGTTTTGGGAAAAATGATTGCATTGAGCTCTCAAATCAACACAAAGAGAAACAAATCCAAAGAGGTAAGATGTCACAGTTCAGCCCCCATGTTTGACTGACAGGGGATCCCCCAGAAGTGCAGAAACATCCAAACAATTAGCTCTTAAACTCACACATGCTACTAAAAAGAAGAACTTCAGGATCAGCAACCAAACAGGAAGTGATCCTGATTCATAACTGTCCCAAAAAAAGTTCACCTACATAACAAAACTGTAGCTTTATGACTCATAAAAACACAGCCCCCCTCACAGAACAGTGCCTGTAACGTCTTCACTCCCATAAAAGTATGAAGAGTAACAGAGCAGATATGTGCTCAGATGCTCCAAACGCCAGCACAGGTGTTGGGTTGCAAACCAGCTGTCGAGCACTCACTGACCTGACACGTTCCCGCACAGGACACCGCGGCACAAGCTCTTCCAACCACACAAAGACTCCCCTGCCTCCTGCGCTCACCTGGCTCTTGTAGTTCTGCCTGGCGCGAATGGTGCTATGTGTCTGTTTGTATCTTAAGAGTCTGAAAACTGCTGTGTGAGACTAACGCTATCTAAGGGTGGCGCTAGCAGAGCGGTGTGCTTTTGACGCCTCTCTTGGCACACCGTCTCCATTTCCTGCCACCAGGGCTAAATTTAGATGCATCCCCTTTTAGCTGGACCCCCCCTCCCAAGGTGCCTTTACCCTCTTTTCTCCTGCCAGGGGAGTTTTTGGTTTGGAGGGATTGGGTTGTGAATTGGACCTAAGATAGGAAGGAAATTCATAAGGGGGACACTTAAGTACAGTTTGGTAGAAGGATTTGGTAGAGGACTTTCCAGTGATGTAATCCTCTCCTCTAACATGAAATTATCTCCCATAGGAGACATGTATATCTGAGTTCAGGTAAGGAACTCACTGTCTGTGACTTCTCTGGTGCTCCCTGTGGGCAAAGTGGTACATCTGTAAGTCTTACAATGCAAAGGGAACTCAAGGGATTGGGACTGAACAGCTGTGTAGTCTTAAGAAAACCACTAATCAGAGAGTCTAACACAAAAAAGGCGTCAGTTTGCTCAGGAGCATAAAGATTGGACTCTGGAGGAATGGAGGAAGGTCATGTGGTCTGGTGAGTACAGGTTAACCCTGTTCCAGAGTGATGGGCGCATCAGGGTAAGAAGGGACACTGAATGACCAGATTACTCCAGCAATGTATTTTTTCTTCCCTAATGGCTCAGGCATATTGCAATGCAAATTCCATATTGACAATGCCAGAATTCATGGAGCTCAAATTGTGAAAGAGTGGTTCAGGGAGCATGAGACATCCTTTTCACACATGGATTGGCCACCACAGAGTCCAGACCTTAACCCCATTGAGAATCTTTGGGATGTTCTGAAGAAGGCTTTGTGCAGTGGTCAGACTCTCCCATCATCAATACAAGATCTTGGTGAGAAATTAATGCAACACTGGATGTGAATAAATCTTGTGACATTGCAGAAGCTTATTGAAACAATGCCACAGCAAATGTGTGCTGTAACAAAGGCTAAAGGTGGTCCAACGAAATATTAGAGTGTATGACCTTTTTTTTTGGTGGTGACTTTTTTTTTGGCCAGGCAGTGCATTGTGAATCATGCTGTGGCCTAAAAATATTGAGATATGTATAAAATGCCATATTGCCCAGTCCTACTGTAGATAATACTAGTCGATATTTTTCCACCACTTGTCAGTTTTCCTAACTGACCTACTTGAAGGCTTTGCAATAGTTGCTGGGGAATCTGTGACACAGCAGCAAAGCCTCTATAGGGAGGAGGAAGAGGAGGATGAGGAGGATGAGATGAAGGTGCACATTCTGTTCTGTACGCCTGCCACCGAAACGATACATTCATGACCCGATTTAGATTCGCATTGTGCTCAGCCTGGATGAAGGAGAACAGGGGTGTTTGAGTGTGCTGGCATAGATAAGCTGAGCCCGTACATTCACACTACAAAACACACACACACTCGCAAAGTCACACATCACACAAATGTAGATTCAGTCACACATGAAGCAAACAAAAATGGCTCGACACAAGGTTTTCTGTGAAGTTATTAGCTCATATGTGTGACATGTGACTGTGATCGTCAATTTTAGCGAGTGGCAACAAATGCACACAACTCATAACACAAGCACACAACTCTGCAAGCTGACACCCCAACAAAGGCATGTTGGTATTTTGGAGGTGTGTGTTTCTCAGTGTTCAGACTTCAGCCAACACTTTGGGAAAGCCAAACCACAGCAGTGTTACAAAGCCTCTTATAGCCTCTCTCTCATTTAAAAGGAACGCACACACACTCACACACCGGCACAAACACTCAGATAAACTCTTCAAGTCTTTGGAAGAAACCAGCAGCTGGAAGCAATACAGCCGGGCGCCATGAGGGGTCAGTAAGAGGTCAGGAATCAGGCAGTGAAAGTGTGGTGACCATGTTTGAGTTTCACTTTCAGACACTTCATATTTACATCACCTCTACTCGAAAAATTTCCCTGTACTTCTGGTACGTATACTTGATTTAAATCATTCCTTTAAGCTCTTATAAGTGGTCAAGACTGATAACACAAACAGGGCTATATCACACAGATTAGAAAACCTCCCTGATAAAACAGACAACAGATAAAGCCGGTCCCAACAGAGGCTTTTTCAACAGTTGGCATCAAAAAGCATCATCACCCCGAGGCCTGCAGTAAATAAGGACGCATTCAAAGGGGAACACCACTTTTAGATTGGTATTCTGATCACAATTTAAACACAGATCTACGCTATTCATCCATATTAGAATCCATATTGGTTGATCCCTAGTCCTCACAGAGCCTTTAATGCATCTCCAAACCTTGGATGAGTGGACCATCTACAGACACTTGTTGAGTAAATATCTAAAAGTTAAACAGAGACTTCCTGAATTATTCGTCATTCCGATGATCCGAATATATATCCACTAAAAGCAAATGATTACTTATTAATCAACCCAAAAATTCCTTCACAGCTGGACATGAATGAAGCGAAGAAGCATCTCTGCAGCTGCAACAAGTGCAAGAGACAATAAGGGCCTGTTTCCACTAATGCTGCAGCGTCCCCAAGTTTCAGTACAACAAATCTTTTGAGCCAACGAAAGAAACACAAAGCAGCTGCCGCTAGCATTAGCAGCAATAAAATAGCATAAAAAGGAATCCTCTGGCTCACAGTAAGAAATGCATCTTTGTTTCAACTTGAAAAAAAACTTTGCATCCCTATTTTGAAGCTTTTAACGTTTCAAATATCACTCATCTTCCTTCACATTGCCCAACCAGATGTTAAAGAAATAAATAGTGCATAAACAGCCCAGAGAATTTTGTCATGTTTCGTGTCTCTGCAGTCTTACCTTTCACGTCCTCATCCTCCACGGTGGTGTTGCTGCTGTCCGATGATTCCTGGAGATCAGAGATGACACTGTCAGTTTGGCATAAAAAAAAACAGCACACGTATTTGTGCTGATTACATATGATGACACACAAGATTTAACCAAAGACTTGTATGCACATTCAGACTGTGTATAAGACATTAAACTTTGCATAATGGCATCAGGGTTACTGCTTTGAAGCACCAAAGTTTTCCCCAATAAAGACTCATTTACTTCGCTTAAGCTTCGTTTTCAGTCTGAAAAGAATCATAAATTACAAAATGAGCTACATGCTGTGTTGAAAAAGACTTGAAACTAGAATCAAAATTCATAAATCTGTAAATAAATTAAAAGTTTACTGAGGCATTTTCACAGATGAGAAGTACAGTGATTTTCATATAGAACTCATTTTAAGTCGCCCCCTGCAGGCTGTTGGAGGGAATACAAGTTTAAGGTGCTTCAATTTTGACATCATGCACCTAAGAAGTTCACTTCTCACAGACAGTCCACACTTTGTTAACAAGTCAGCAAGAGAAATTATCCTTTGTTGACCTGTAAAATCTTCAAACCCCAGAAAACAAGTGGCTTTCGTTAATTTTGGTTAAGTTCACAGACACCAAAAAAGGCAAAACCATGTCTCAGTTCAATGCTGTTAGAGGGAAATCATTCAGCTTAGAAAAAGGCAAACCATGCCTGCAAAACCATCATCACAGTGGAGTTATTGGAAAATGTTTCCTCCTGAAACTTCTCATCTCCTACTCTTCTCTAGGAAAGTTCCTCAGTGTCATATCAGTGGGTGTGTGCTTCACTTCATGCAGAACATGGTGATTGGTGTTCTTTGCTTGTGCAGGACCTGAGAGAAACTCAAAGGCAAAATGGGTTCAGAAATGAGTAACTGGTTAAATTTATCTCTACCTCTATGTCTGCTCAGTTTTTCGAAGTTTCACAGGAGGAGGAGTCAGCCTGTGATCTCCAATTAGCAGACTGAATGGGCCTGAATTCCCCTGCATGTGGAGGGAAGTGAGGAGACGAGTGTGGAGACTCAGTGACCTCATCAGGAAAACACACGTGCATATAAAGCACTAAAGTGGTTTCATAGCTGTGTAAAGAACAACTGGTGACCTGAGGAGGAGAATGGCTGAAGAAGAAAGCATGTGTTTGTGTGTGAGATGGAAAAAAAAGGTAAACATAAGACACTAGATATAGCTCTGAAAGTGTGATCACACCTACACTTTGTTTTCTCAAGTCTAAATCACAGAGAAATTTTCTATGTGACATTTTGCATCTTTTTCCATTTTTTTCTTTCATCTTTCTAAGTTAAAAAACTGAAGTAGAGCAAAACTGCCCTCGTCTCTTTCAGTCTGAAACATCCACCTTTTTGCAAAATCTAATGAAAGTTTTTTTACTGTGACTTAAAACCAGGATGCTTAGTGTGCATCAAGACCCAGCAGAAACAGCTCACAAAAGGGCATCGTAAGTCTGAAAGGGATCTTACTGCAAAGTCATGCAGGTTCATGCACAACCACAACACACACATTCACACTGGGGTTTTAAATCACCCACTGGAGTAAAAACATGACTCTTACCAAAGTATGTATTCGTTTTGGTGAGCAGATCTTCCTTTGAACACTTCTTTTCTTTGTATTTGACTTTTTTTACCAGATACAAAGTGATGTAGTGTATTTATTTGCAATATCTGTAGTTACGTTCAGCTATTGTTGGAAACATGAGAACAATCAGAGAGTGAGCAGACTATCTATTTAGTGTCACCCATAGCCCAGTGCTCTAAGACATGTCTGTAACATTAGTGAATCCTAGTTATGTCCTACCAGTGCTCATCTACCAACTCCAACCTCACCAAATGTTTTCCCAGAAATATCCTCCCGGACCAGAAAATCATTTAGATGTACTCATTTTTGTCACTGATAATCTCTTTTCAAATCGTTGATTTTGATCAGGCCAGTATATCAAAGTGAGACCGTTTCAAGATAACTAAAATATGAGTTTTGTATGTGACGGCACAATACCTGTATAGGTTGATATCTTGCTGTTTTAATATTTATTGCTCTCTTGACCATAGAACACTATTGTCAGGTGATTTTCACCCAAGTAAATGCATTTACTTTATTTTCATTACGATACAATCATCATCCACAGTAGGCGAGTTTCCCTGCTTCTGTTTCTGTTTTTTTCAACAGGCACATGTTTGGGTGACTTTCACCTCACGTTCAAGGGGTAAAATATCTTTACCATTATTAATAACTGACAGAAAAAGAAATTCTGGCCAAGGCTCACTTCCAAGTAAACTGAAGAGAAAGTTCCCAGTTCAATTATACTGTTTAAAAAACCTTGATCCACTCGTGCAAATGAGTTACTTGGCCATGTGGGACTTCACACTTTTTCAGGCTCTTATGAGAAACTTAATGTACAAATTAATCTGGCGATTGGAAGAGTCTTAGATCTCTATCATTGTGCTAGTTGAGTGCCATACTAGTCGTCCTTGTGGAGACACTGGTACTACTGACTTCTAAAATATAAGCGGTGTTTTGTCTTTTTGAATGTGCTTTTAGCCCATTTTCTTTTTGCTTGTTGTTTGTTTTAGTTATGCTTTTTGTTTTTAATAGTTGTTGCTTGTTTCTTTTTGAATGGACTTCCGAGTCTCACAATAAAGATGATGAGTAGACATTTTTAAAGAACATTTTCATTGATGATTTCCTGTTTTTACACGAATTTTAGAGCTCTGCTTTTGAGTCTGCTAATGATACCTATTTTTTTTTCATTACATAACACTTTGTATACGGAAAAGTAAAAGAAGAGTACTTTACTTTGCCATGTATTGTTGCACTTGAATATATTATGGTGAGACGCTTTTTTTGCTGAGTGTTTTACTTGGGTAAAATATACTAGTATACTAGGGTTAATCATTTGAAGCATAGTTATCTCCATACAGATCACTCTGAAAAATGTGTTCATAAAAAAAAATCTCTGTGTCATTTTCTGTTGACTATTTTAATCATCTACTGACTTTGATGACAGTGGACGTACTGCTGTCTTATTCCAAATCCTTGCACAATTTAACACAGAACATTTCTACTTTCAGAGAGGCGTAAATGTGTGTGTGGTAAATGTGTGTGTGAGTGTGTGTGCTCCGGTCCCTTGGGTGGCGTAATGAGTCACAAAAACACGAATCTGCACAACGGGGGACTGGCTAACGAGGTGAGCAACATTTGCGAGTTCCTTGTTCCACTGGTTAAAAAGAGTCATTTATCTGAATTTAATCTGGAGCTAAAAACATACACACACACACGTACACACACACTCCACACACTTGAGTAAACCAATGCTGTGGTGCTTGCTCACACGGATGCAAGATGAAAAGAAGGATCAAAGGAGAGGAGAAGATGAGGAAGAGGAGGAGGAGAATGACAAAGAAGGGAAAGAAAAGGTCACAGTCGAGGAGGGAGGGAGGGGGACATCGTATACCTTCGTCCCGTCCACTGGATTATGAATGACGGTTGTCTGAGGTTCCTGGAGGAGGAAGATGAGGATGGACGAGTATGGAGTAGAAGAGAGAGAAGAGGGATGGGGGACAGAGACAGAAAAGATTCTGACACCATAGTTGATTTAAAAAGTGTAAAATATGGAAAAGGAGGAAAAAACAAAGAGAGAAAGAAAGAGATGTGAATGTTAGAGGAGGAGAAAGTGCTTGTTAAGGTTGACAAAAGAGGGAGGGAAGAATCCTCCAAAGCCAAGTGAGTGGGTGGATGAGCTGAAAACCGTAATTTGCAGTCAGTTCTGATCTCTGCACACACATTCACACACACACACGCACACACACTCAGAGCAGAGAGAGCACTGAAACACAGGGTGAAGTGTCTGCCACGAGTGCCCCTCACCCACATCTTCTCTCTCATCCACAAATCAAACAGCAGCTTGTACAAAGCCATAGGAAATATTGAGTATAAAGTTGACAAGACGCTGGCCTAACCTTGAATTATGAAAGATTTTACCAAGTGCTGAAACTCTTTTTTCCTTCACTGCCTTTCTGTGAATAAATACTCAGTAATCGCCTAAAACAAGTTGTGAAACCAGCGAGCAAAGCACTCAATGCGACTTTAATGTAGCCCCCACATCTCTCAGGGCTAGGCACACCTAGAGTCAAAGAATACGACGCCCTGCTGGATAAAAACGGGTTGTTCTGTTCCTTCACACTCCTCTCAGCAGCACAGGAAGATACTGGCATCGTTTCAGGATCCCACTCTGAGAGGAATTCAGTCACTTCACAGGATTAGCCTCACATAACAACTTTTCTCTGTCATATTTCTCAAACAAAGCTCCTACTCATCCTCTCGGCACACAAAACATTGTTTTTTCCTCATTGCACGCTTACAAATTTTTCGATGAAAAGCCTGATTTTTGGCTTTGTTGCATTTCAACACCATCAGAGTCTCCTTTCACACTCATAAGTACTGATCAGACATATTTTTCCCTCCACAAATCCTTTGAAACAGTCATTGGAATAACAGTATTCTCTAAAATCTCTCCTCTACCCCCCAGGAAGCGACACTTCCATGACGGCCAATCGTCAGCTTTTTTTTAATGGCGTTGTTGTCATAGCAACCGTCACCCAGGGCAACTTGCACTGGGAGATGATGATGATGATGATAAGTGAGAACAAAGTACCTGGGGTTTGCAGATCAAAAGGCGAAGGGTGGGTGCTGAGGGCGTCACAGCATGAAGAGGGGAAGGGTTTAATCGTTACACATGGGTACAAAGTTACCGTAACACACATACTGTAACACTCCTGCTTCTACAGGGAGATCTAATCAGGAGGGTGAGTGGATTTACTTCATTAGCAGATTCATCTACTGTGGGTGGAACAACTACATTCTCATCCTAAACATCCTTTTACTCAATTCAGATAACTCTGTGACTTTATGACTCTTTTGTGAAACTGAATATACGTTTTTTCATGAAGCAGCTTTTTGCTTTCAATGTGTGTCCACGCTGGTGCCCCCCTTGGGCAGAGTTGAACCTCTTTTCTCTTGACTATCAGCTGATCTTGCCCTGTTCATGTGTCAGTAGTGCTCACTGATGAGAAATCAGGATGAGTCAAACATATCATTCACTGTGAATTTTTCCTGTGAATGAGTCATTGAAGCCTGCCACAGCAGCGACGGACTTCCACCAGATTTGTGGTTGGTCTATGTCTGCTCCAGTGCAACTCAGCTCTACGCTCTCTCAACCCTACAGTGGCCGGTAGGTGTGAAACCATTTGCAAAAGCCACGACTACAACAGCTACAACACAAATCAATTCACAAATATAATACAGGTAATGCTATACAAAACAGCGTAACAACAACCAGCAGGAGGATACATAAATTCAGAGTTAGTACATGAAAAAATCCCTCTACACAAATACATTAAAAAGCACAAAAATCATTATCTAAATGGCTTTCATGTTGGTGGAGTGTTTAATACTTTTAATAGATTGTTTGACCTCATCATCAAAAATAAAGACAGTTCTGATAAATAGCTTTTCTATGTCCGTTGCATAGACTTGTCCATTTGGATAACCATCTGTGAAAGTTGAACTCTTCTAATTTCTATTGTGGCTTTTGCATTTGTGTTGTGCTGTTTGTATTAATTTCATTCATTTGCATTCGTGTTATGGCTTTTGCAAATCGTCTGGTCACCTACTGGCCACTGTACATCCCCAAACAGCAGACCAAGTTTCTAATTTGTTCCAAAGAGCCCAAAACAATTTCAACTAGTGAAACACAACTAATATGCTGTAAAAAGCACAAAAACAGCAGAGATTCACAACTTTCAGCCTGATGCATCCTTCCCATTAATGCAAAAGAAAAACTGACGCATTTTTACACAGTTTATAGTTGTATTCCACAACACTCGCTCAAAAGTTGCTGGACATCTAGAAAGTTCAACACCCTGAATTTAGACCCGAAGTCCTCTCTGGATATTAGGAGATAAAAATGACACCTGTATCACCTAAAAAAATCTAGGGTAAGAAAAACTTGTTTTTCATAAGTTCCTTTAACTAAGAACAGGGTACCTGCAGATTTTGGCAAGTAAAATTTAAGAATTTTCAAGACCTCTTTGATGCCACTTTGAATTAAATTTAAGACCAAAAACACACTGATCAATGGTTTGAGGATCCTGCTGTGTTACAACCAAATCATAGTGTGTGTCACTTAATGAGACTCATTCAGGTTTACTTTTTGACTGTTTATTAATCATAAAGTTATGTAAGCATAAAGGTTAATATCTGTATGTAAAAGTGCAAACAGTGACCCATAGTCATAGATTGCCCAGCTGGGATGCAGATAAATTATATCAGCAGCTTCTCAGACAGTTATCACTCTAAATCTCCTTCTCGAAAAGTCCCACAAAAAATAAGATAAAATCAATAAAACTCCTAACAAAGCCCACCCTGACAAATTTAAGACCTTAGAGTAATTTATTTTAGACCAGAATATAACATTTTAATGAATTTAAGACTTTTAAAGACATTTCAAGGATGTGTAGGAACCCTGAAGAATAGTGTCTTGATACAATGAAGTAAACACATTTTCTCACCCATTGACAGATTTTTCTTACTCTTTAGAAAGTAATCCAGATGTCCTTTTGTCTTTTGACATCTTGAAAGAAGACATTTTTGACAGGAAATTGAGAATTACAACTAACAAGGCAGTTTTACTAGAAATAAGACTGAGGATTTAAGTTCTGACTTTCTATCATTCAATCTGTGAGATTTTCACACCATCCACAGAAAAAAAGATGGTTTTGTAGTCCTGGGAGTAAAATAGAGTGCTTTCTGGCTATGAGGAGACTCTTCAGACCTTTGCACTGCTAACATAGCGAAAGGCTGAAACAGAGAGAAGAGAAGGAGGAGGAGGAGGAGGGGGGAGAGGAGGGGGTAAATTGCACTGACAGCCCCAGCAGGCATTGGCTGTCTGTTCCTCGTTGGCCGACTCGCGCTGACAGAGAAAACGACATGGCAGTCCAATATCAAACTGAGCTCAAGTCACAGAACATCCCCATCGTTCCACAGGGAGATGTTTCCTGACAACACCTGCTGGTTTGAGACCTTTCAGACGCTCGTGGTAAAGATCAACTACAGACTAACACATAAAAACAGATAAAGGTGAAGGAGGAGGGTGGAGTGGAGGAAGGCAGGAGATGGGATAGACACATAAAATATCACGCACACACACACACACACACACACACACACACACACACAGAGGTGAAGGGGGGTTAGGAGGTAAATACCAGAGCAGGTGAAGGGATGTTTCCTTTGGGGCTGGTGACTATGCTGTTTTTGGTGCTGTTTGTCTGGGGCTGTGCAGGAGAGGAGAGGAAGAGGAGAGGGAGGAGACACAACGATAGTGTTAACAACAGCAAGAGGTGGGACTGTGAGAGTGTGTGAGAGTGTGTATGAGTGTGTGTGCATGCACATGGGTGTTGGTGAAATGATACCATTCTTGTGAGTGTGTTTTACTTCAGTTTTTGATTATTTGCCAGATCTTTGCTTTTGATTTAACCCTCTAATACATGAATTATGAACGTCAGTGTCAGGATTTTTCCCTTGAGTGTTTTTATTTGTCTTTAAGCATGAAAAAAAGTTTTCATTTATTTTCTTCAAATATTTGTAGCTGAGCATTCAACTTAAAACAGTGTGAACTTAATGTACATATGACTTTTCTTTGTTTGACTTCTTTTCTTTTTTTTGTTAATTTCATGAAAAAAAATTTTAATGCTTCGCGAAAAATCTTAACTCTCTTTCGTCCATTTTAACACTGAATAATTTATAGTTATTACACTGTTTTACCCTCAAATGTTTGTCTATAACTTTTTTTGAAGTATTAATATATTCGGAAAAATAACTGAAAACATTTTTTCAGGCTCTAAGAAGAATAAAAATATCCTGACACAGGCTAATATGAATTTCCACCACATGAACTACTGAATTTAGGAGTAAATAACTTTTAAATAGATGTCCACTGAAGTGACAACTATGCACAACAGGGTTAAAAAGGAAATAAAAGAAGAGATCAGTTCAGTGCCATCCCAAAGGCACTGGAAGAAACTTTCATGTTGTGTTGAGTCAAGTGACCCCCTTTTGGTTGAAATTGGTAGTGTTTTCCTAAAATAAAAAATAAGGACTACATTTCCCATGAGCACCGTCTCCCAATGAAAACTATCTTCCTTCTTTTCATAAACTTTTTTTTTGCAGGATCAAGTGTGAGGAGGTCATGTTTTGATTTGCTGGTCTTGAAATCATTCACAAATACCAATCTGTAAAAGAGACAATGCCACGCAGCTGCATCATGATGTCACCGTGACTTACATTAAACCAGATTTCGCATCACGGTGCCATTTGGCCGTAGTGTTTCGTCCTTATAAGCCACGATCAAATGCTCCTTTGATGGCAGGACATGAAAGAGCGTCTGCTGCCTTTGAGCTCCGTTGTGTTCAGTCTCAATGATATTTGCATTGAATCTACATTACATTATGCGTGTTATTTTAACATATCACAATTAAAATGTATAAACGGGGCACGAAAAGAATACGGAATCGTTCCTTACTGTGTGGCATTGTTAGATTGAAGTGTTCCCTACAGTTATTGCTAAAGTTGACCTTCATATCAAAGGGATAGTTCTTGCTGTCAAAGCAGAGTATTCAGTGTACTTTGTATATTCAACCTCATTATCATAAGAATATGTCATTAATAAAGTTTCAGTTACTTAATCTAAGCTTTCCTTCAATTTAAGGGTGCACCAATGTAACTTTGTTCATCATCTATACGGTAAATCCCTTATTGAAAAGTGTGTGTGTGTGTGAGAGAGAGAGAGTGTGTGTTTGTTATGTAATTGAAATTCTTAAAGCCACTGGGCTTTTTAAGGAAAGAAAAAGAGAGAAGAGAAGTAGGGAAATAGGAAAGGAAAGACGAGAGGAAAGACAAAAAGGAGAGAAGAGATTTTAAGAAATGGAAAAAGGAACAAAGAGCAAAGAATAGGAGAAGAAG
The DNA here is from genome assembly GCA_008086565.1 of Thalassoma bifasciatum. NCBI lineage: Eukaryota > Metazoa > Chordata > Actinopteri > Labriformes > Labridae > Thalassoma > Thalassoma bifasciatum. The sequence goes on from RPOG01002415.1 coordinate 73,246, forward strand.
GGAAAGAAGAAAAGATGAAGAGATTAGAGGTCAAGAAAAGATCAGAGGAAAGGACAGAAAAAAGAGGAGGAGGGTAGAAGAAGAGAAAAGAAGAGGAGATGAAAGTAGACGAAGAGAAAGAAGGCAGGGAAAGTAGGATAAGAAAAGAAAGGGAATGGAGGGGGAGGAAAATAGAGGAAAAGGGGAAAGAGGATGAGGAGAGATAAGAGGAGACGAAAAGAGGAAGAGAGGAAAAGAGGGAGGGAGGAGAGCAAAGAATAGTGAAGGAAAAGGAAAGATGAGAGGAGAGGAAAGAAAGTAGAGGAGAGAAAGGGAAGAAAACACAAAGAGCAATGACAAGAGCAAGAGAAGAGAGGAAAGAAAGAAAAAGTAGAAGAAGAGAGGAGAGAATGAGGTAAAAAGGGGAGAGGGGAAGAAAGGAGAGGAACACAGGAAGGAAAAGGAGTCATGAGAAGAGAAGAGAAGATTTAGAGAGTAGGAAATAAGAAAGAAAGATAAGGAGAGGAAGGGAAGGAAAAAAGAGGAGAGGAATGAAGAAGAGATGAACAGAGGAGAGGAAAGACGAGACGAGGAGAGTTTATTTAGCAGCAAAGAGTGCAAACACACCACAGAATGCATGCACACAAAAAACAGACATGAAAAAAAGAAGCTGGTCAAAGACGGCAAGAAGCTGACTTATGGACACCTCACACACACAGAGTGAATGCACACACACACACACACACACACACACACACCTGTGCCCAAACAGACACTCACACACACACATTGAATCGACCAAAGCCTTCGACGGCCTTGTCTCTGCTGCCTCTGAAATGTTCCCCTCTCCAGGAAACGAGCAACAGAGTAAGAAGTCGAGTTTCACCAGCGACTATCTCTGCTTTTGATCCTAGTTTTGTTTAACGTTCCTGCGTCGTCTTGTTAAACCAAAACGAAACGTTCAAGAACAAGACCTGCCTCTGTGATCAGAGAGCGTCCCTGACAGATCTGGAGCAGCATCCCTGGAGTAACTGTGATGGAACTGAAACATCCTGCCTCTTTTACACATCCAGAATCATGTCAGGGTTAAAGTCAGAGCAGGACACTGAGATGGAACTGAAGCTCCTGCTGTAAAAAAAATAAAGTAAAAGAAGAGTGGAAAGGTGGGAAAAAACAAATACAGGAGTACAGGGGGAAAGCAAAAGAGGAGTGAACAGACAAACGCATAAATAGCATGCTCACCATGTACTGGACAGTCGAGCTGGACTTGCGTTTCTGTCCTCAGGCGATGGATGCATGGATGGAGTTATGGACGAATGGATAAATGGATGGCAAAAGAAGCAGGGAAGAAAAAAGAAAAAGTGACCGATAACAAAAAGTGAATGTGCTTGTTCAGATCCTGTCATCAAACCAAAAACTTCTTCACATTGATGAATGAATGGATCCTCAACAAGAGAAGGATCAGAACTTTCCAGAAAACTTGGCTCAATGCAGACAAAGAAGGACCAGAGTCTCCTCTTGTGGAAAGAAAAATTTTGAAAGGATGTGTGCAAAAGTAAGAAGGTGCAAGATCTTGCAAGAGTCGCAGAAGTCATCAAGAGGAGCAGAAGTGAAAGACTGAGTGGATCAACAGGTTAAGAACATTTGAGGCCACAATAAGCTAGAGTAGGGGCATGGGAAATTGAGACACAAGAAAGAAAAACATGTATTCTTTGATGATACTTTATAAATATTTAAAAATCCCAATCAGCATCTGTCAAGTCTTTACATGAAGCATTCATAGAGCATCTAAACAATACAAACGTTTCAGGTACATAGGTGTCACTTGAACACTCAACTCAAACATTATATTCCTTTCGAACATGCACTGATAAATCGGCCCAGCTCAATGATTGGCCAGTCTTTGAATATGAAACTGATCTTCTCTGCCGATCCTCTCTACCTCTGCAAACGTCTGAAAGTCAGCCATTATGGCTCTTTTGCTCTGCCAGACTGATTCTCAAAGTTTATTCTTTAAATTTGGAAAAATGAAAGACTAAAGAAACTGATATAATTTAGGAGTTTGGACACCAATATTCTTAACTTTTAATTTATATTTGAGAGAATTGCCTCATGTGCAGCTAAAACATCAAGTTTGTATTGTTTCGCAGATATTGTTCAATGTTTTTCAATAAGTGCTGGCAGTTTTTTTTTTTAATCAGTATCGGCAGGTCAGCTTTTTCACAGATGAGTAATCGGTGATCATTATTGGTGCACCCCCAATTCTTTTATGTTTATGTTAAGCATCTCAAAAAGTAGGGAGCAGTTTGAAATTGGGAAAAAGAAACAAGCTGAGGTGCAGTTTTCAAATCCCAAACCAAGATTGTGACTCAGATGCTCAACATGAACCTAATTTTTAACGTTTGTTTGTTTTGGGAAGGAGGAGAGTTCAGCAGGTTGTTTGGTCATCCTAAAAAAAATGACAAAAACTATCTCTAAAGAAGGAGCATGAGAACTAAAAAGCCACTGACTTAATCCACTATCAACCTTTACTCAACTACAGTTGTTTTCTTTTAGAGTGCAGGGGACCTTTGTTGATCATTTTGCTCAGTTAGAGACTCAGTGTGTTACATTATTAGACTAAGATGCTTTTGTTTCTGTGCTACATCAGCGCATTTGGAAAAAAAAAAAAGGAAAGATTGGTCTGACAAATTCAATCTGACTCTGTATTTTCTCAACTGTATGATTCAAATCATCCAATTTTAGGATGCAGGATGAGTTCAGAAAAAACCTTAGAAAGCGTCTTTGAGCATTATGGTCACAGGGGCTTATTAGTTGTTTCATTAATGTACATGAATGCAAAATGCAGTAACTTTGGCTGCACATTGATGAGTGTTTCATCAATGCAGGAAGTGCTAAATGGTTTTTGTGGTAAGAAGTTGGCAGCACAGATGGGTGATTGTGGCGTGGAATTTGTGCCAGAGAGAGACCGCCTGCCCACTTCGAGCAGATGCTCCAGCTGAAAAGCGTCAGGTGTCACGATGAGCCGGAGGAAGAGGAAGGAGAGGTCGAGTAGAGGAGGTCAGAGTCAAGGAGAGGACAAAAAGGACACGAGGAGGGAAGAAAAGCAGGAGGGAAAAAAAAGAGATCAGGAAGGAGAGGAGGAAATCAGGGACGGCAGTGAACGAAGAAGACGCCTTTAGAAAAGGTTTGGGGCGAGTGTGTGGGGAGCCTGTTGCTAGGCGATGAGTGCGCCGCAGTGGAAGTAAGCGTCTATTTCTGTCGTCTGAGTTTCCAGGGTCCAGACTGGAAGCTATTCCTGGAACCAGAGTCACATTCCCTGCTGAACCGACTGAGCAGGGAGAGAGAGGAGGGTGTGCGCATACACACACACACACACACACATACACACACACTCACACACATATACACACATTGCTGCGCATGTGCATGTGCATAAACAAACTACACATGCAGACGCCCACGCTTACGTACGCTCAATGTGCAGGCATGCTCACATCCTCGTTTGAGCTTTCATTCTCTTTTTTTAGATAACAAACAAACATGACGTTTTCACCTACACACACTCTCACACTCACACACACTTGTATGTCCACAAGAATGTGCACAAAGCTCTGCCTACATAATGTAGAAGGCTGGAAACACATTTGTTTGTGTGTACACGATGTTCCCAAATTTGTCGCACACTATCATGCACGCACGCTGCACACGCAGATGCATTCATGGATGTTTTGCGTGGGATGTGTTACTGCAGGGTGTGTGTGTGTTTGTGTGTGTGGTGAGGGATCTTCATTAAAAAAGGATGGACCGGAACTTGGGGTTAAAGATCAGATGGGGTGAGCAGGAAGAGGACGCACTGAAAGAGGCAGAGATGGAGGAAGTGATGGGAAAATGTAGGGCGAAGACTGACGGATGGTTATGTTAATAAGAGATATGGTTTGATAATACCACATCACAATAAAAGACACTTTCAGATAGATGTGCTACTTAAGGCTTGTGTTCTGGAAAGCGACACACATGTGGTTGTACATGGACAAGCACAGGGAGACACAAAAGCAGGGCTGTGGCTTTTTACAATAGAAATTAGTGAGTAGATTTTACTTCACACACTGAAACTGGTGTGTCGAACAAAACCAAACAGCAAAAACCCAACAGCCCTGAAACACTCACACCCCATCTGATTACAAAACAGCATCCTCTACATGCATCACAAGACATCACACAAGACATCGCACCTCCAATGACGTTATAACAAACACAATGTGAGACGCAAAATAAGTGTGAAACAGACACATTCATCACTAGAGAAAAGAGAGCAACAGCAAGAGAGAGCGAGAACAGAGGAAGAGTTTGTAACTTTGGAAGAAAAGGAACATGGGTGAGAAAGAAAGAAAGAGAGAGAGCGAGAGAGAGACTAAGGTAGAGATGTAAATCTTACCTTGACATCTGCCTTTTTGTTGAGCAGGGTCTTAGCTGCTGCAATGACAAACAGGAGAAAACAACCAATCAGAAACAGCGAAAAACTTCACAGTTATTCACATCTCTGGCCCACATTGAAGAGAAGAGAAGACATCAATTTGACTTTACAAAATAAAGTTTTCCATTGACCTCTGTGGTGAGATTTTCTTTTGAAAAGTAATGTCTCTAAAGGCTGAGATTGCAAGGGCACCTTGGTACCTCTATGATAAAAACGCTCTGACTGTGCAGCAGCACTGTGACTCTTTAAATTATACACATGCAGTCACCTCCATAATTTACTTTATGAAAGGAATACAAACACATCATTCACTGATAGACTACTTAAACAAGTATGAACCACTACAATGAAATTTGATGCAGTGTGTGTATCTGCTCCGGCTTCTGTCACAGCCTCAACTCCATGCTACGCTAACTCTATTTAATAAATATTTGCTACATCTTATGTCCAAGGGAGACAAAGCAATGTCACCTGGCCTCTGTGTTTTCTAGAGGTCCTAACTTGGGGTGTCCCAGTTGGATATTGATATTGGTCCAACATCAGCAAAAAACTGAATATTGGACTACATAAATGTATATTATGTCTGTATCTTAAATCTCCGTCATAAGCACTGTGACACAATAAGTCCATTCCAGACTCCACTTCAAGACTTCTATCCAGCAGCACCTGGTTCCGAGCCCACGTGATCACAACAACAGTTTTTTTTTTTTTTTTTTTTCGTTTCAGTCTGAATAAGACTTTGCAGCCAAGTGCAAAACTTGTAATGCATGTTTCCCATGGTGACACAGAACTGAGGAAGTTTAATTCATTCAAACTTTAAACATTCCCTACCCACAAATAGAGCTGAGTGTCACACCGTTTGTGCCAATACTGGATCAATATCAGCATAGGCCATTACACAATGCTGCAATATTAGTATTGTATCGGGAATGAAAAGGTTGCACCAAGACAGTTCAAGTCCCAACTTGCAGACTGACTTACCCTAGGACTGTATAATACATTAATGTGGTATCTTTAAACCTTTCACAAGTACTCATTATATTGAAAATGCTCAAATTCAAACTTAGTTTTTGACAAACCGACAAGACATTTAGCCTCCATGCTAACAACTACAGTGTTCTCACATGTCCGTAAAGTCAGCCTTGCTCCCAATCATACAAAACTGACAAAAAATCAACTTAGATTCTTCAAAGTGAATGACTTATGAAAATATTTCACCTGTGTCAGTGTGTGCTGATAAAGACATTTTTGAATGAGTGTGTATGTGCTTTCTACTTCCTTTGCAGCCTGCCTCAAGTGGACACTCTAGGAACTGCAGTTTTTACTACTTCAGCATTGGCTTCATATGTTAAAAGTTGCTGTTTGACTGACATCTGAAAACTGTAAAAATTTGAAAGAATTATAAAACACACTGATATTTTTACAAGTGTTGAATCAAAATTAACACTCTGGTATTGTTACAACTTAAGAAGTGAATCTGAATTGCAATAGAAAAATGTGCCGGTGTGTGTTTTCCTCATAATTTTCCTTCTAGTTATGCTCCGCAGCCAAGAGACTTTCTAAAAATACCCCTCTCCCCTGCAATGAATACAGAATGGTGTGTGTATTAAGGTCATTATGCAATCACACGATGTGTAGAGTAATTGCAAATCACTATGCTGACTGAGGAATGTGTTCAAGAGATGTAGGAGGTTTTATAGATGGAGTAAGGTACGAAATAGCTACACGGACCGATACAAGGAGGATCAGAACTTCACATTTCAGAAAAAAGTGAAGAAGCGTAGTTTGTTTATGTGTCATTACTCTCTCGCCCTGAGGAAGCTGCAACAAAGATGGCTGCCATCTAAACCCAACAATAAGCCCTGCCTTAAAGAACTCAAGGGGGGGTCTCAAAGAGGATTAGTCTTCAGCTTTCTGTCTAATGAGGGGTAATGAGGAAGGAAGGAAGGGAGGAAGAATGATACTGTAGACACGCTTCTGTGCAAAGCATAACACCCATAATCCTTTACAACAGTGGAAGAAACGCGCTGACTACGAATGGCGCTCCGCAGGGCCTTCCCCTTACGAAGAGATGTTTAGCAAGGTGGTCTGACTGAAACATATTTAGAAGACCCCAGACTCTATGGAGGCCACGAGATCGCACTTCTACTTAATTTGGATCTATGTTTGAATGTTCAGCCTCTTCTTCTGTAATTCCACCAAGTTTCTCCTCCTTAAAACTAAAACAGTTTGTTCTAAATTGAATCTTCACATCATAAATTATGAAGAGACAACAACATTAGTTTGAGGAAACTCTGCCTCCTTTCACCTGCCAGTCCAACTCCCAGAATCCTCCTCTGTCTCTGACGCTCCTCGACTTCATCCTCACTGAGACCTTTCAAGCCTCTAAGTGCAATTTCAAGTCCAATCAGATGCGATCACATCAGCAACCAGACGAGTTACATAAAACACTATTTCTGGACCTCATGGACTTTTTCCTTCCTACTTTCATTCTTTCTTTCCTTTATTTAAATCCCCCTCTTCTTTTCTTCCTTTCCTTCTTTCTCTCTCTGTTCAGTCTCCATTCTTCCTTTCATTTCTTCATACTCCCTTCCTTATTTTTCCTCCTTCCCCCTCTTTCCTCTTTCATTGCTTCTTCTCTTCCTTTCATTCCCTCTTCTTTATTTCATTTCTTCATGCTCCTCTCCTTTCCCTCTTTACCTCTTCTTTTCTTCTCATTTTTTCTTTCTTGTTTAGTATTATTACTCCTGTCTTCCCTTCTTTCCTTCCTTTCATTCTCCTTGCTTGCTTTCATTTCTTCATGCTACCTTCCTTTCCTTCTTTATCATTCCTTCTTCCTTTCTCTCATTGCTCCATACTATCTTTCCTCCCCTTCACTTTTCACTAGCCCTTACTTTTCCCCCTTCATACTCCCTTCCTTCTTTTTATTCCTTTCTTCCTCCTCTTCTCTCTTTCATTGCTTCCTTTTCTTTCTTCTCTTTACCTCATTGCAATATACCTTCATTTATTTCGTTCTCCTTTCTTGCCCGTGTCTTCCCTTCTTTCCATCTTTCTTCTTGCCTTCATTTCTTCATGTTCCCTTCCTTTCATTCTGTTCTATCTTTTCATTTTTTATGCTCCCTTTCTTTCATTCTCCCTCTTTTCACTATAACTTTGTTCCTTTCTATCTCTTTTTGGTCTTTCTTTTCTTTCTCTTCTTGTCTTTGTTTCTTCATGCACCCCTATTCTCCTCTTCCTTCCCTTTCTTTTTATAATTCTTTCTTCCTTCCTTTCATTGCTCCTTCCTATTTTTCATTCTCCCCCCTATCTTTCCCTCATTTCACTTTACCTTTGTTCCTTTCGTTCTCTTTTTCATTTGTTCTCCCTCCTTTCCTTCTTTTCATTCTCTTCTTGCTTTCATTTCTTCATTTCCCTTCCTTTCACTCCATTCTGTTCTATCTTTTCATTTTTTTCATGCTCCCTTTCTTTCATTCTCCCTTTTTTCACAATAACTTTGTTCCTTTCGACAGTCCTTTTATTTCTCTTCTTGTCTTCTTTTCTTCATGCACGCCTATTCTTTTCTTCTGTTCTTCTTTGTCTTTTATTATTCCTTCTTCCGTCCTTTCATTTCTCCTTCCTATCTTTCATCTCCCTTCCTTCCTATCCTTCCCTCATTTCACTTTACCTTCGTTCCTTTCGTTCTCTTTTGCATTTGTTCTCCCTTCTTTCCTTCTTTTCATTCTCTCTTGCTTTCATTTCTTCATTTCCCTTCCTTTCAATCCATTCTTTTTTCAAGCTCAATTCCTTCAATCATCCCTTCCTTTTCTTTCTTCCTTTCCTTGGTATCATTCCTCCTTTATACCTTTCTTTACCTGAGTTTCTTTCTATTTCCTTTCTTTTTTGTTCTCTTTTCTTTCCCCCATTGTTCTTTCTTTTTTCTTAGCCTTTCATAATCAATGTTTCCTCTCATTCTCTCTTTTTCTTTTCCATCTTTCTTCCTTTCTGGTTGTCCAATGCTTCCCTTTCTTTCCCTGATTTCACTCTGCTTTCTTTCTTTCCTCTCCCTTTCTTTTCTTTCATTCTTTTCTCCTTTTTCCTCAACATTTGTTGCCTTTAACTTTGCCTTTTTTCTTTACCTAACTTTGTTCCTTTTCAATCAGTTGTTGTTCTACTTTTCATCATTTTTCATTTCTTCTTGTTTACTTTCTTTTCTCCCTGTACTTTCATTCCCTGTCTTTCTTCCTCCTTTTTTAATCTCAGTTTCTCTCTTTTCTGCTCTCTTCCAGTCTGACGGCTCAACAGCCGACTGAACTTCACTGCACAGTGCAATCAAGCGAGAATTTCTTCATCAGAACGGAAGACCAATCACACAAAACCTCATATTAAAGTTAAGTTGAATCTCTGGTTCAATCTTTTTAAGTCAAACAAAAAACACACACAACAATGTGCAGTTTGTAGTTGTGCTGTTCCTCCTTTAAAAGGCTGGATGTTACTGAGGAGAAGAAACGGGGTCAGAATTATGTCAAGTTCATTCTGTCACATTCCCTGATGGCTCGGCAGAAAAGAAGAGGACATGAAATGGGAACAGAGATGAAGAGCAAGGAGAGGAGGAATGGAAGTGATAAGGCTATTTTTCTGTGCTCTTTCCCAACATCATTATTCTGTCAGAGCAGAGAACTGGATCTTCTACGAAACCCGGAGCCAAGCTTGCTAAAAATGGCTTAGCTTCCAGAAGAAATCTCTGCGGGAACCTGAAAAATTAAAGGTGTCTTAATTCAAACCAAAGGCGGAGAAGCAAGTGGTGCTCCTTACCTTGCCACAAATTACACATGAAGCAAGAAGAGAGAGGAGGAAGAGGTTAAAAACAGAACAAATGACTTATATTTCAGCTTTTAAACAGTTAAGATGCAACACTGTGAGGGATATGCAAGGATGGGCACAGATTCATGACTCAGACATTATCAAAGCTGCTGAAATTAGCAGCTTCAATCCAGGTTAAACTTCTTAAACCTTTGTTTTTATGTACGACATGATTAAGTCGCTACACACCTGCATACAAATCAGCAAGCTCTGCACGATGATGATTGTTTTTAAGTTTATAAATATCTGAGATAAGCAGGGTTTCTGGTGAGGTAAAGTGAGGCTGACGGAGAGAGACAGTCCACGATGAATATTTGATCGCAGCCTTGTGGAGGCATGAAGTGCAAATAGAGGACTGAGGCGTCCCAGAGGTCCACAGAAACAAGGACACCGCCACCACTTCTGTCTCCTTGACTAAACGTTCTTGGGTTCATTTCTGCACAACCAAGAGGAGACGCATCCGGTCTGGTTAACAAATGTGACTCAGCCTCACTGAGGTTTTTGCTGCAGCTGCCACTGCTGTTTAAAACACTAAAAAATACACCTTTGACATGGTCCATTTTTGTCTACAGGAATGTTATAAAGAAGCGCTTGGGTTCATAAATGTTAGAAAGTTGTTGTTGCGAAGTTAGGTTGATTTTGATTTGATTTTCATATATGTACTATAGTTTTACTACACAACATTTACACTTAACCCTCATTTTTTTATTTTTCTTCCCAGAATTCTTTGCTTCTGCAGACGTATTTTTGTTTTTCTCTTCTAGAGCTTTTGAATGCCACACTTTCTGTCACTAAAACTGGCACTTTCACAAGCTTTTTTTTTTTTTTTTTTGTTAAATGGCAGAAAAAAACAGCTTTCAGACGCTCTATAAACCATCAGGTGGTTATATCACATTACAACTATGGGGCTAATGAAAGTATTTGAAAGAAAAATCATTTCTAAGATGATATTTTTAATACTTACATGAACTGTTTGCCTTTTTCATTATCAAAAAGTTAATTTAACATTTCAAAAAAATCATGCCTCATTCCTTCCCTGAAAGCTTCAGTAATGAACAGGGGCAGTAAATAATGACAATTAATGTCAACACTTCATTTTTCTGCAACGAAAACAGAGCGATAATGAGATAAACTACTTCACTGATGACAATCTCTGATGAATGTAGGTTTTGTTTTCCTTCAGGGAGACGGTGAAAGGACAAAAATGTTCGTGGCGGACTACCTGACATTTAACAATCATGAAATTTTCCCTACTGTGAGTACAACCTGTAAAAAACACAAGGAAAACAATCTTGTAAAATGTGTTTGGTGAAGTGTGTGACACATTCAGTAAGACTGTCTGTCCAACATGTGCTTGTTACTGCAGATGCATTAAAAGTGTAATACAGTTGTTTCATTGAGTCTGTAAAAATCTCATTTGAAACTAGAGATTAAACATAGAGCCAAAGTGACCATATAATAAGATTTTTGTCTTTTTGCTTGATTTGGAGTTAGGATTATTCTTCTAAAGCACCATTTCTATTTCTCTGTGTGTGATTACTACACTGAATAAACTATAGATCAACAGAAATGTGCAGCAGCTCTACATTAGGAGGAGAGTCTAGGCTGTATTATTTAACTGAGATATTATAAAAGCAAAAGTGTTAGGAGATGGACACTGCTACATTAATAAATAAAAGAAAAAGAAAAAAAAATCAGCTAAAATTATGGAGGTCAAAAAGACTAATATGTGACTATTTTCATTTAAGGACTTATTTATAATCTAAAATAAACACTTGTATCCATACATTTTAATATCAGTACCAAGTTTGAAAGCAGCTTTTCAGATCCCCCAGTTCTCTCAGTTATTTCCCTTCAGTCCCCTCCCTCCCTCTGTGATTTTATGAAGCACTTCTAAAGCCGTGGGGGTCACTGTGACTTCTTTGCTTGAGCGTAAACATGTTCCAACTTCCATTTTTTTAAACCTCCTCTGGCTTCTTTGTGTCTAATGAGATGTTTTCATTTTGCATGCAGTCACATTTTTCCAAATTTTGGCCCTGTTTTCCTTTCTTATTCACATTGATAGAGCTTAGATGATGTCTATACAGCTGCCTTTATCTTGTAAGAATGTGAAGTAACACAGACACAGCTCGATGTGGGTAAAACCAGTTTGAAAATTTTCAAAGCTGACTCTGACGTAACCAGAACCAACCTTGCATCCCCCACAGTGTTCATCATGCACCAAACCCCCCCCCACTGTGTCGTAGCACATGCACCAGTCCAGCGCCCCATGCAGCATTCACCAGCAGCTCTTGGGCAGTTCCATCCTTAAGTAACAGGAGCAAACTTTCCAGTGTCATTGTCAGACAAGGAAAAGAAGAGAGAGGGGGAAGAGGAGCGAGAGGGAGAAGTTTTGAAGATATGAGATGAGGATGAGAAGAGAGGGAAAGTGGAAATGATGCTGGTGATGTTGAAAAGAAGAGAATACAGGGAAGTGATGGTGGTATAATGATATAATGAAGTAGGGAAAAAGAGAGGACAGAGACAGGACAGCAGCTTTTCAGGTCGGGGGCCATGCTCTGTGGCTGGAGATGAAGATGACTGAATGAATACAGGTCAGCAGAGATGACAGAGCCAACCAATCAGATCTCACACAAGAGGGGACGGATGTGTCTGGGTGAAAAATGTCAGCAGTAGCTCGGCTCCCAAACAAGTCCTCAACTAATGATAAAATATTTGTATAAAAAGGGAAAATAACTTAAGTATCCACAAAACAGCTCAGAACTGTCCATGTGTGGTAGATTTTTCTCTCAATAAGAACAAACTTAAGGCCAAGACGTCAACAGGGGGTAGTTTTCATTCCCAATTTTAAGGCCTTAAAGAGCTAATGCAAACCATTTGTGGCCAGTTAGAGCCAAAAGGTTTCAGGTTCAGGTTTATTAGTCATGAGCCAACAGAGCTCCTTGATCTGCATATTCAGGGTATCTGCAGGTCCAATTTAATACTTTTAAAACCTTTTTAGTGCCACCTTGAATGAAATATGAGACAAAAAACACTATAAATGCAGGGGATTATTGGGGGGTCCTGCTGTGTTACAACCCAAGCATAGCATGTGTGTCAATCAATGACTAGTGAGTATACAGATAACAATTCAGTTCAACTGCTAATGAGAAACTCTTCAAGAAAAAAATATATGACATTAACTGGCCCTGTCCTAACAAATTTAAGACATTTAAAGGCCTAATTTTAGATACATGCATTAGGACTCTTTCAGACTTTTTAAGGATGCGTGGACACCCTGATGATGGACATGACAGATGAGAGAGCACGCAGTCAAAGTGCATCAAACGGATATGATTTTAATAATTTGACACAGTGGCACTAATGGGTGATTTCGCATCATAATCACTCAAACACTTCTTACCATAAGCTTATTTCAAGGCAGATTCAAAGAGGTAGTCTGTTGTTTTTGCTGGAAATTCATCTCAAAGTTTTGTTTTGATACTACATAGTTTGCATGATGTTTCCTTGAAACAATCATAGACTTAATGATAAATGGACCTAGTATCCTTGACACCCCTCTTCTGTTTCTCATACTGAGTTTTGGAGCTTATTATTGTCGTCTGGCGCCATATGGAAAATGCTTAACTCTAGAAGTGGGCTTTGGGTCTCCTGATCTTCATATCTTTTAACGAGTGAATGATAAAAAAAAAAAAATTACGCCTGTAAAATTTATGCTGATTCTGGGGCCAGCCTCAAGTGAACACTGGTTTGCTACTTTGTCAAACTTCACCTCATAGCTCTTGAAGGAGAAGACCGAGCTGAGATGAAAAAGATGTTTCTCTGCCTGCCTTTTGCATTTTTTGTTTTGAATTACTTAAAACCTAGATGCACAAACATCAAGTTTGCAATTTATCGCAATTTATCAGGGCAACGGGAAAAAGTAAAGTCGTAGTTGTATATCATAAGGCCAAATTTTAAAAGTTTGGATCCACCTTTCTTAAAAGAAGCTAAATCATTTTGCAGTAGCTGATAATCCATGTTGGTTTCTGAAGCTGAGCTGATGAGGATCCTCTCTGAGTTTTAAGATTTATTCCTAAATAAGTAACTTTTCCTTTTAAAATCATGCCTTTTCAGCTGTACCTATGACCTTTCCCTACAAAAAGCATCAACTATGGCCATCAACAGCTGGAAAAATGTGTATTTGTAATGTTTCTTAAATTCAAAACCATTTTTTCTCAACCAAGTCCATCATAACCAAAAAGAAAATAATTCTGTGACGCAGCTACAGCTGAATCATAAAATCTGCCAAATAGTTGAATGGAAACATAGCCAATGCTTTAGTGATGAGTAAATGTGGTTTGCAATCAGCCATCATGCTCTGAGCTCCCATGCTAAGAAAGGAGGGAGGGGGCAGAAAGAGATGATAGAGAAAATGAAGAACAAGAAGAAAGAGTATAAAAGACACAGAGAAAGAGGAGAAGGGGCAGGGGAGAGGTGTAGCGTGCCATGGGTGCACCACCACGCTACCTTGTTCCACCAGCCCCGCAGTGGTGCCGGCAGCCGCGGCCACTGCTGCCGCGGCCGCGGTGACAGAGGCCGGAGCGGTGGTCTGCCTGCTGCCCACTGTTTAAGAGTCCCACACCCCCCAGTCACACGTGAAGGGAGAGAGTTAGGAAAAGGGTGGAGGGCGTTTAGAAAGAAGAGGGAGTGAGACGCAGACACAGCAGGAGGTCCAGGTTAAAAGACAGAAAGAACAAACAGGGCTCATTAGTAAATAGAAACGGGGGTGAGTCATTTTCACAGACAGTTATTTCACTCGTTCAAAAATCTGCCAGAAAAACATCAAAGTGAAACACAAATCTCAACCTAAATCTGAGACTCTTCAACACTTTCTTTGTCTCTTTGATCCTGAAAACAGCATTAGTTGTTAAGATGATAGCGACAATGAAGATGATGAGGATGATGAGGATGGTACAGAGTTATATCAGTGTTGGTGTGAGTTACATTTTGCAGTGCAACCGATCTTAATAACTGTCACCGTAACTTAAAGGGAATCATCTCCATTTTTCCAGGTCTCTGATTCTTCTGCATTTGTTTTGTTTTTCTATACTTCTGCAGCACTTTGCCATACATAATTTGACTCAAGAGAACTGTACATTTCACTCTGCCTCATTTAAATCTACAGTTTCACATTTATTTTGTTTTGTTTTTTTTCCTGCCAACTCAGACCAAACATCAGGAAGTTATTTTATTCCTTGGTACAAGAGAGTTGAGCGTAGATGTTTGAAATGTTTCTATGATTTTGTTTCACCATCAAACCTTTACTAAGCAATTGGCATCCATTTGTTATAGTATTACATTAGACACTTTGAAGGGACTGTGAAGACTTTCAAAGTCATGGTCACTTATCAAGACATATCTAGATCATAATCCACAACTTAAAAAGGGATTATAAGTGCACGTTTTTTTCTAATTGCTTTTTCTCAGCCTCCTGACCAGATCAGACTGGACCAGATTGATTTTACGGCAAGTCTCTATGACAACACCAGGCAGATTGACAAAGTTTAGCAGTGAGAAGAGAGATCTAAGTTTTTCTCTGTGATTTATGTGATTTATTCAGTAGTTATGGTTCAACACTGGAGTTGGACTGTCTGACAGAAAAGTGACAGAAGAGCAGAAGAAAGTTAAATGGGAGAACGATAGAGCACAGGCTAAAGGTTAAAACACAAGTTAAAGGCTAAAACATGGGCTGTTTGTGATGAAGATCATTCATCACTCCAACCCACATCCAGCAGTAATACTGAAGTGGTCTATTCAAACCTGAGAGTCTATCAATAAATTGAGGAGCCAGGTTACATTTGTTTAGCTTGGTAGATGAGCACTGGCAGGATATAACCAGGACATTACTGTTATGTCTCAGAGCACCGGGCTACTAAAGTACAGTGCAGACTTACAAAGTTTACATGTTGTCCCATTACAAACAACAGCGCTATGTAACTGTTAATAAAAACATTTCTTGTGATATCTGTCCGTCACATTTTTCATAGGGGTTTCAAAGTGTAAGAGAGCGAGCCTCCCCACAGAGAATGTGAAGTCATTGGGGCCATTTTAATATAAGGAATGCTAATATTAATCAATTAAGTTAATCTTTTGAAAAATTTATAGCTTAGGGCAGGGTTTCCATCTTATCAAAAGAATTGTTTGATGCCGAGAACAGATACATGTTTTTTCATACTGTGATATATTACACAGCCCTGATTTCAACTCCATCTTCTTGACTTTTCACCGTATAAAAAGTATAAGGGAATATACATTAATGTTGAGGAGGACAGAAGCACCTCTGTCAGGACAGAAACTGATCTATACAATGCATGATTCATAATTCATATGACGATAACAGAGATAGCGGTTACATAAAGCCCTGTGGACAGCTTATGTGTTGATGTAATCTGCCTCAGCTATGTTTTATTGAAGGTCTCTCTATTTTCATCTGGAGAATTTCTCTCTGACTCACTCAGCGGATGACCGCACTCTTACAAAGGCTTCCTGAGGAGAGAAGAGGAAGAAAATGCAGCTTAAGAGCGGTGACACAGCCAGGACACACACCTGGGTCAGTGTGAGTGTGTGATTGTGTGTGTGTGTGTGTAGGTGGGTGAGTTAAAAAGCTGAGTGGTTATATTGTGGGTATTCAGACCGCTTCCCATTGCAAAGCTTTCTGTGTCAGAGTGGCTGCTGTGAGTCATGTTTACTGAGGCAGCATGGTAGCGCACACACACATTCACATTTATAGATGCAAAACAATCAAAGCAGACACACTTTGCAAGAACGCAGACTCATTGGTTGTGATTTCATAATAACAAAATACAGAAACAAGTGAGGATCCTTTCTTCTAATATTCATTACCACAATTAATAGTCCAACAGGAAAGTTTCCTTGTTCAGTTCTATATAAATGTCTTCATGCTTTAGACGGCAGCATTCATTGTTTCTGATTTTTTGAAATTGCTTCAACCAGTAACTTTTTTTTTCCACTTGCCATTGCCTACTTCTTTAAAATGCCAACCTTTTACATCATGCCCTTCACTGGTCTAGAGGTGTCCTGCTGCTACTTTTATTTTTCAATGTACACAATCTAGGCGCCTCTTCAGCCCAAAATAGAAATAGAAACACAGACAAACAATGGGACACAGGAACCATGTCGTTCCAGTTCTGAAACCACCAAAAGGTTCCTTGACCTTCTGGTTGAAAAACACCTTTTGTGCCTCATGCATAATTCTTGCTTTTCTGACCAACAGCCTGGAGTGGTATTCTTACGGAGCTAAAACAATGACTTTACTTCTTGATACTGAAAAAAAAAGGCACTGAAACTGAAAAAAGGGGCATTGGAAACGTGTTTTACAAAAACCAAAATGCAATGGCATTGATATTGTTAAGCTGAAGATAAAAACACAGATGTCAAATGTTATATTATTTCAATTTTGCATTTTGATGTGTTTTTGAATGAAAACCTTATTACATTCATTACATGTCAGTTTATTATTTCAATGATGCTTTTCATTTGTGATCACACTTTTTTCCACTCACTGTGATTTTTCAGTTTCAACTTTCTGTCACTCCTCCGAGAAGGTTTGGTAAGGAGGACATGATTAACGTAATAGTTGTATATTATTTGTAAAAACCACAGCACAGTAAATAATAAAAAGATTTACAGAGGAACGCTGAAACCCTTTTCTTTCTTAGCAAAACGTTGTTTGAAGTTGTAAACTGGCGCTAATGAAACAGTGACATGAATTATTGCAAAAATGTACAAAAATAAAATAATAAAACATTCAATGTTCATGTTTTTAACCTCAGCTAAACTTTATTAATACTATTACCAGATTTAATGCCATTATATTTTTTTATTACATCTTTTTCAATTCCAATGTTTCTTTTTTCCAGTTTCATTGTGTGTTTTGAATGCCATATTTTATTTTCCTATACAGAACATAACAGTCATTGTTTAGGCTCCAAACATTCTGTCCATCACATTTACTAAAACACTAACTAAAACACATTTACCTCACCATATTACACCTTGATGGTGATCTATAGGTACATAATTAGCAATACTAAAAGAACAATACCTCCTCTATAAACTAATCATAAAGTCTTGAAGACTAGAACATAGACAAGAAAAGCCATAAACCATGTGGACATTGACAAACAGAGGTGAACAAAATTGTTAAAACACCTGAATGATCTGAACATGTTCAACTTTTTTTTACCTCCAAAACATGATCATGAAACATGCAGCTGCTCGTTCTGGGCACAACAAATATCAGATGAAGAGAATTCCACTGTTTTTATCTACTTTGACCTCTCATATTTGTTTTTGGGTTTTTTTCTCAACTTTTGCAGCAGTTACAGCAGCACATCTCTTGCATAGTGTCAGTATACTTCCAGATAAGCCAACACGACTATTATCCAAAAGGCTTTCCTTTAAATGTACAATAGATCCATCCACTCTATTTTATCCAAATCTGCTCTTTATATCTATGTAATTATATGACATAATGATGTTAGAAGATATTTTTCTGTTCTATGGATATTTCTATACTGTACAACAAAATACTGAAACCTCTTAAATATGCAAAGTGTTGTAATAATTCGAGCCACTGCTGAATCTAAGCATCTAATATTAATGCTTGCTATACAGTACTGAGGGGGGCAGAAATTATGTCTTGAAAGCACTTACCAGAGAAGTTTCTAGAGACCAGCATGGTTGTAAGAATGGCTCCCTAAGAAGAAAAAACAGTCATTTAAACCAATATCAACATGTTTCAGTCACTGACTGATGTATGGTACAATTCTGTGCAGACTTCCCATTCGTCTGTAGCAATTAAAGCTTTTAAATTTGCTTTTCTTATTAAGCACTTATTGGTCTTTACTGGGTAATGGTCCATGAGGTACAATGCAGAAAGCTCCACTTTATTAAGAGAAAATTGAAGAAGAAGAAAGTGTCTGTACGAAACCACAGACAGTCTTAGTTTAAATAAGTGCAAATGAGATTCTTACAAAGTATTCTGTCATATCTGTTTTAGTGCTAAAGATGCAAAGAAAACAGACACAGAGAAAAATATAAGGACAGAAATTCAGAGACATAAAAAGGAGATGGAGAAAAGCAGATGATCTTCACGCTCATTTCCCCCCGAGATGTCATTTATAACTGATAACTTTTTATAGCGCTATAAAAATGACACTGAATAGCAAATAGACCGTGGTATTTAAGAGCTGCAGTGAGCAATAATGTACTTGATGTCTGAAGAGCTAAATTAAGCTGCCACTGTAATAAAACCGAGGCAAAGACAGCGCACTTATAGAACAGTAGAGCTCTATCTGAATACAAAAGTGCATTCAGTCTTATATCTTATCACATTTTGGATTTCTGTTATAAAATCTGTTTTTAAAATGTCTTTTAAGCCTCATCAGTAATTTTTATAGATCATAAGATTGCCAGGGAATCCACAGGGATGTGAAATACTGAGCATGTTATCGTGCTGATGTGGGAGAAAATTTAAGAATAAAGATTTTTTTTCATCTTGCAAAAAAAAGCATTTGGAGCAAAGGCAGAAAACGTGGGAGGGAGAGAGCACACAAACAGACCTTCAGTTTCCTCCTGGCATTGAATTTCTTCAGGCACTCTACAGTTTCCTGTCTGTGCATCATAGACGCCACTGTGGACCGTTGCTGGGTTAGAGAAGAAGAAGAGAAGAGAAATGGGTGAATGTAGGTTTCTGTAATTTATGATTCAAGTGAAACTGAAGAAGTAACTCATAATGGGGACACTTACGCAGACCCATGGGTGCTTGAGGGCCTCCTGAGCAGTGATCCTCTTGGCTGGGTTGATGGTCAGCATCTGGTTGATAAGGTTCTTGGCCTCTGGGGTGACTGTGTCCCACTCCGGAGACGGGAACTAAAGAGACAAACAGAACTTAATGATCAGAGAAGAGCTGGAACATTAAGCTGATTTGACTTTTATAGAGACATGTTCAGCACTAATTTTGATCATTTATCCAACATTTTTCAGACCTTATTCAAGCACAAAGAGATTCAGCGACTTGAAATGAAGAATTTCCTGCCTTTCTCTTTTTCACCATCATTGTTCACCAGAACTCTTTGAGCAAATATAACAAAAGCCTCCAAACTGCATGCACACAGCAGTTTTACTGCGGTCATAGCTTGGCAGAGAACACCTAACTCCACTTCAATAGGTGGCGCTGTGTCCTTTTTTGAAAACTGAAGCTGCCTGCATATAAAACTAGTTTCGAATTACCCGAAGAGGAAACAATACTTTATTTGAGGTGGATACAGCTGTAGCTCTTTACGTTTCTGACATAGCATTTGTATTCATTCAATTACAAATTTCCCAGTGTTCCCTGTCTGCTGTCAACAAGAAACTTGTAGAGATTGTCAGTTGAAATGTGCAGCTCCTTTTCAAGTTTAAATTCCATATAGATAGCAGGGTAGCATGGAAGTTCTTAATATGCTTGCTACCCCTGCTTCTCTGAAAATGCTGGACTCTGTGTCACTGTATCATGAAAAGTAGGTTTGCGCTCCTGCAGAAGAATGCAGCATCAGTTCACGTGCCTTCAGTTTGTAGCTCCTGTGCCCCCCCGTGGATGAGTTTCTAACAAAACCAGCAGGTCCAGCACAACAACAAGTGATCTGCATAAAGCCCATCAAGTCCTGTTGTGCTGAGGACCAAAAGTCATGATGTGTGTCCAGTGAGCTCACAATCTCTGCCAGAAAGTCACTCAGTCTCTCTCTCTTTCTCTCTCTCTCTCTCATTCGCTCTCTCTCTCTCTCTCTCTGCCTTCCCTCCCTCTGTCCCGTCATTTGGCATAAGCTAAAAAGTGATCTAAGGTGAAGCGCTCTCTTTGGCACTCCTGAAATATGAATGAGGTGACTGAGTTATGTAAGAGGAGAGGAGACGAGGTAAAAGAAAAAAGGAAAGAAGAGGAAAGACGGGAGAGGAGAGAATAAGGAGGAAAAGGAAAGGGGGAGGAAAGGGGGAAAACAAGGAAAAGAGAGAGAGGGGAGAAGGGAAGGAGAGAAAGGAAAGGGAAGGACGGGAAAGAAAGGAGAGTGGAGGATAGGAGTGGAAAAAGAGGAAAAGATAGGGGGGAAGGACAGGAAAGAAAAGGAAAAGAGATGGGAGGAAAGGAAAGAAAAGGAAAAGAGATGGGAGGAGAGGAAAGAAAATAAAGGGAAGGAAAGGCGATTGGAGGAGAAGAGAGAAGAGGAAAGACAAGGGAATTGAAGAAGAAAAAAAGAAAGGGAAAGGAAAGGAAAGGAAAGGAAAAAGAGGAAAAGATAGGGAAGGAAGGAAAGACAATTGGATGAGAGGAAAAGGGTGTAAAGGAATGGAAAGGAAAGGAAAGGATAAGAGGAGGAGAGGAGAGGAGAGGAGAGGAGAGAAGAGGAGGACTCACATCGTAAGCCCCGGCTTTGATCTGCTGGTACAGCTTGTGCTGGTCCTCATCCCAGAAAGGAGGGTAACCCACCAGCAGGATGTAGAGGATCACCCCTGAGACACACAGAAAAACACATATGGACACACACACACACACAAACACACACACACACACACACACACACACACACACACACACACACACACACAGCAAACACACACACACAAACAGTCAAAAATGATCTCCAGTGTGTTTCTGTTGTCTTGTGCACACTCTGGGAACTTCCACTGTGTTTGTGTTGTTTATGCGTGTGTGTGAGTGTGTGTTATGTGTGTCTGTGCACCACTCACCACAGGCCCAGATGTCCACAGGTTTGCCATATGCCTCCTTTCTCAGTACCTCGGGGGACAGGTACCCCGGTGTGCCAGCAAAGCCTGCAGTAAAACACAAACAAACGAAACCACACACATGCGGAGGATTGATTGACATGCCCTGAGCAACAGATTGTGTCTCCTCTCTTTGGATCAGCTTGCATAG
>RPOG01002416.1:0-10409 GCA_008086565.1 Thalassoma bifasciatum
CAGACATGACGTGCGTGCTCGGCGTCCTGAAGTGCAGATTGAGGACGACCACGCAATTCAACACCACCACCGTCACCAACACCATGATGAACATCAAATACCTGAAACAACAAACACAAATTCAGTATTTAGATTTAGATTTGGAGGAATGAAAATGTCATTGGCAGTTTTCTGTCTGGATATTCTTCAATAGTTGTGGAGTTGTGGCCTGAAGTCAAATCGTTCTTGGCTGGAAAAAACTGTTGACAGGTGCCAGACTTCAGGACTCCATGCAGCACAGATGGGTAACAGCTCTCAGATTCAGAAGTTTTACAGCTAAATATCACTGGGACTGTCATGTTTCTGCAAGTCTTGATGTAAATGACCAAACACAAAGAAACAAACCTCAACAACAGTGATGGGTGGACGAGGCCCCATGACGCGCTTTGGCAAATTAACCCGACTGTATCGATACTGTGTCCGTACTGTGTCACGAAGTAGCTCAATACTGACACCTTCTCACGTAGATGGAATCCATATGAATTCATTGATTGTAGCAGCTTTGGGTTGAAAACCTTCATGACCTCCAGCTCTCTAATTTTGCTCTGTTTTTGCACAAATTTCCCCAAAATGTGACGAATTTAAGCATCTATGTGTGCGTTCACGTACTTGACAATAAGCGGGACAGACATGGACGTCTCCGGCAGCTGTTGAGAGATCAGCAGCAGGAAGACGGACTGGGCTAGAAGCACCGAGATGGACAAGGTCATTTTCTCTCCACCTGAACACACACACAAGTACACACTGATCAACTCAACAGGGAACTTCAAACCAACCAAGTTTCATCAGTTTCAGTAATGTGGATCATCTAAGACTGTATATGTAAGGAAAGTAAAGAATAAACACAACTTGTCAGCAGTCTAATTTTCCACAACCACAGAACCAGAGAAGGACAGATTTTAATGGAAATACTCAAACTGAGTATTAAATGATCACAGGAGGGATAG
This sequence comes from Thalassoma bifasciatum, assembly GCA_008086565.1. Taxonomy (NCBI): domain Eukaryota; kingdom Metazoa; phylum Chordata; class Actinopteri; order Labriformes; family Labridae; genus Thalassoma; species Thalassoma bifasciatum. The sequence continues at coordinate 987 of RPOG01002416.1, forward strand.
TCACCCTTGGTTGGATTGGTTTCTGCTTTTGACTGCAGGAGCTATTTGTATTGTTGATCATTATCTCCTTCTGGAAAAACTCCATATTACTAGTTTAGATAATACTCTCTGTTACTTTAGTGTCTACCTTCACTGCAGTCATCAGTTTGTTAGTTTTCCCTCAGTCCAGTTGTGCTTTGGCTAAAAGGGGGTACCACAAGGCTCCATCTTGGGTCCACTTCTTTTCTCAATGTATAAAAATGATCTCCCACAATTGTTCAAATTGTCACATCCATCTCTATACCAATGATACTGTAATAAACTATCGTAAATCTGATATCACAAAACTCCAAAACTTCTTCCGGTCTGATTCCGATCACATCAAAAACTAGTTCTCCCTTGGATGGCCGGATATGGCTGCGCACCATGAGGTCTGCCCTCAAGCGGGTGGCCCTGGTTCAATTCCCACCTGTGGCCTGTTTCCCGCATGTCATTCCCCACTCTCTCCCCCTTTCCTGCTCTATCCACTGTCCTCCTCTATCCCATTAAAGGCAGAAAAGCCCAAAAAATATCTTTAACAAAAAAAAAAAAACTAGTTCTCCAACAAATCAACAAAAAAAAAAAAAGTAGTACGATTTTTGGTTCCAAACGTAGCATGACACATTCTCCTACATCAGGGGTTCCCAAACTTTTCCACCCGTGACCCCCAAAATTGCAGTGTTAGAGACTGGTGACCCCCTGCTGTGGTACAACACGAATGGGCCAATCCAAAAACAGACAAAAACAAACAAACCCTCCTGAGGATATTTAATTTAACTGATCAGTAGATAATTCACAGACTAATGTGCACTTTGCTGTGTTCACTGTATCAAACTTCAACAAAGAAATGTGAAAAACAGATAAAACATTTTCTGTTTGCATAATTTTATATTATCTTTAATCCCCATTTTTGCTTTTATTCTTACAATAATGGATAAAATGTGGAATTGTTCATGGTTTTCGATTTTGGGACACATTCCACGACCGCCTATCCATGTCTCGCGACCCCCCAAAGGGTCCCCACCATTGACTGTATATAGAATGGACAGCGTGCTTCCGCCTGTTCTATGTTCTACGTTTTTGAAGCCAAAAAACCCCGTTTCTCTAGCCGCCATTGTGCAGCCAGAGTGTGCACAGTAGAGAATTTCTGGTGGAGCCAAGTAAAAAAGATAAATAAAAATATTTATTTCTTCTTCTTCAGAAAGTTTAGTCTCCTTTTGGCTCTCATTCCCGAAGTTTCTTATATCCCCGATAAAAACTACTCACGAACGGCAGCTGTCAACTATCGTAAAACGAAACTTATATCGCGGTTTTTAATGTCCAATAACTAATGAGAAACCAACTTCTCAGGAAAAAAAACACCCGAACACCATGCAGCCAGATGACATCATCATACCACCTTAGCGTAAGGATGAGAGAAACGTTTCTACCAGGTATCGTAAATTTTTAAAGTTTTCCCAGCTCATATCTGGAATACATGGGGAGGCGGGGCTTATGACCTATACTGCAGCCAGACACCAGGGGGCGGGGCATCTGCTGGAGGCTTCAGTTTGAGCCGAATGTTGTAACGTCCACTCATTATACAGTCTATGGTCCGAACCCCCACTGGGAACCACTGTCCTACATCATCAGTTAATTTCACAATTTATTTTCCCCATTCCAGATAATGTCGGCATTAATAATCAAAACACATCAGAGAAACGTTCAAACTTCAAATACTTTACCTAATTCCTTTTGCAGAGTTTTAAAAAATATACATCCATATAGAACACATGACTGATTTATATTTAGTTTTGACCAAACGTCCTCTTTTGCATGGACATGTCGTCCTTTTTGGTGGTAAAATAATTGCTGGGGGAATTTATTCGATTCCCTCAAGATGTCCAGGTTTGCTCTGACTGCTTGTGCAGCTCTCTAATTTTTCTTAGACAGAAAATTCTGAATCAGAAATGCACATTGACAGACAAACTGCAGAAACACAGTAGTGCCCCTCTTTTCCTCGTGGTCATGATCAGTGTTGAGAATTTTTTCGGCCCATATGAAGTCAAATTTCTTAGATTAACGGTCAAAATTCTGCGGTAAGAAGTTGAAATTCGAAAGTGGGGGAAAATGCACATTTGCAGATATGGGGATTTTCTGTTATTAAATTATACATGAAGAAATAAAAACAACAAAGTTATGTTGTTCATATGATGTTTATGTCCAGCTAAAAAGTCGATTTGTGACACTAAAAGTCTAATATGCAAAAATAGATTAAAAAAAAATTGAGGAAAAAGTCAAAATTATACAGTTCAAAAGTCAAAGATGTGATAAAATGTCAATATTTGGAGCCATTTGAGTGAAAATTCTGAGATACTTGGTCCAAATTTTGAGATAAAAATATGAAATTTTGAGCTTAAATGTCAAAGTCACGAGATGATTTGTCAAATGTGAAGATAAAAAGTGAAAGTTTCTTGAGACCAAAAATTTATATTTAAAAAAAATATCTCAACTTTGAGATAAACAGTCAGAACTATGAGAAAATTTGCAAAAAAAACATTAAAATTTTGAGAAAAAGGTCAACATCTTGGGGAAAAAAAGTCAAAATCTTGTGGTTCAAAAGTCACAGATGTGATGAAATATCAATATTTGGAGCAATTTGTGTCCAAATTCTGACATACATGGTCCATTTTTTGAGATAATAATACAAAATATTGAGCAGAAAAGTCAAAGTCATGAGATGAGTACCCAAATTTGAGGATACAAAGTGAGAATTTCTTGAGATAAAAACTCAATATGCAAGAAAAAAAACTCAACTGTGTGATAAATATTCAAAAAATGAGCAAAAAAGTTGAAATCTTGACTTTTAAGCTCAAAATTTTGACTCATGTGCAGAAAAAAAAATAGATAAAGACTTTTTTTACTGTATTTTTTTACTGGTGGAAATGGGCTTCGTTATATTATTTACATTTATATCATAGAAAATGTTCCCTTTAACCAGTTAAGGAGTGTTTTAAATAAATGTTTGGGTTATGAAGTTACTTTGAGGATCTTTGGATATTTTGCAGGATCTCACAGGTCAGATAGGGGGTCCACTTTTTTTTTCTTTTTTCAATATGGTCACCCTAATTTTGGTTTCTGAAACTGACCTCGACCCCAATTCAAGCAACAGTTTCACTGGTTTCAATTTCAAATGTGTTCATTTTGATTTTACAATGTATTCAAAACAGGGACTCGTTCCATTTAAATCCTCCATCTACTTAAACATCTCAATACTCCTTTCTTCTCTATTCCCAGAATTCAAAAAGAAATGGGTGGTTAGAGATATGAACAAGATATGAATAAAATATGAACGGGGAAAGAGTGTGCACTTACTGTCAGCTGGCAGGTAGTAGACGAGTGAGACCAGGAAAGAGATGAGGACACAGGGGATGATGATGTTGATGATGTAGAAGAGAGGTTTGCGTTTAATGATCAGGTAGAAGGTGATGTCCTGGTGCTTGTTGCTCTCCATGGGAATGTGTTTGTAGGTGTTCATCTTTGCCGGCCGGTGGACGATCTCCCACTCGCCGTTCTCTAAAAGGATAAAAGAACTCTGTGGTGTGACAAACCCTGAGCGATGAGTCACTGATGAGATACTTACCTGTGAAGCTTTCAGGATCGATGATGATCCACTCCACCGTGAATAAGACCCCAGTCTTATGGTCGGTGTCTTCTTTCAGCCGCAACCGGATCTCTTTGGCGTTATAGGTCAGAGATCTGCAAAGAAAAAAAAACAGCTGTTATTTTTCAGGATATTTCACATATACTCTCCTCTCCCATTTATCAAATCTTTCACACATAATGGTTTCTGGACAAAGCCTCCTACACAAATTTGAGTGAGCAGTTCTGCCAGTCAAAAGGAAAAAACTGGACGTTGATGGAGCAGGAGGAGCGGAAGATGGCGGGAGGTAACCAGTATATACCTCCATGAGGAAACACCAGTACGTTACAGCTGTACGCCACCTCGAACTGAGCGTCGTTGCTGAAAGAGGGAGACGTTGAAAGGTGAAAAGAAACAACCAGCAGGACGATGAGATAGAGTTCAAAAGTCAAGGGTCAGAGAATTCAGCACACTCCATCTCAGATGGTTTGATAACGGACTGAAACCTTTAAGGGACTTATTCATTTTAAGGAATGACAGAAAATTTGTGTCATTTATGATTTTCAATGGCTCAAGCCACTGCACTCATCTTTATTCTCTTCACCAGGAATGTGTGTTTGTTAATGTCTTTGCACTGACTTCAATTCATTCTTCCTTAAGATTTAACCATTTTCATTTTATCTCTGTAATCTTCACTGCAATTCTGCTGCTGTCTTCAGAAAAACAAACAAACAATATTTGCCGGAATATTAGAGTCGCATTAAGATTTTTATTTTTTTTTTGGCTTCACATTTTACTACTAGAATCAAGTCAAAAGTAATTATTTTACTTTGAGATTAAAGTCAAAATTAATTATTTTATGACGAGAATAAAGTCGAAATTAATCATTGTTTTATTACAAGAAGAAAGTCAAAATTAATTATTTTATTATGAGAATAAAGTGAAAATTAACTATTTTATTACAAGAATTAAGTCAAAATTAATTATTTACCTTCGATATTAAAGTCAAAATTAATTATTTTATGACGAGAATAAAGTCGAAATTAATCATTGTTTTATTACAAGAAGAAAGTCAAAATTAATTATTTTATGACGAGAATAAAGTCGAAATTAATCATTGTTTTATTACAAGAAGAAAGTCAAAATTAATTATTTTATAATGAGAATAAAGTCGAAATTAATTATTTTATTACGAGAATAGTCAAAATTAATTATTTTATTATGAGAATAAAGTCAAAATTAATTATTTTATTACGAGAATAGTCAAAATTAATTATTTTATTATAAGAATAAAGTCAAAATTAATTATTTTCCTTCGAGATTGAAGTCAAAATTAATTATTTTATTACGAGAATAAAGTCAAAATTAATTATTTTATTACAAGAATAAAGTCAAAATTAATTATTTTCCTTTGAGATTGAAGTCGAAAATAATTGCTTTACTACGAGATTAAAGTGGAAAATAATTTCCGATACGACTTTACTTCGACCTAAATCTTGTAGTTAAATACTTAATTTGAACTTAAATCTCATTGTAAAATAATTGATTTTGACTTTAATGTAGTAGTAAAATATGAAGCAAAAAAAATTCTTAATGTTGCCCTAATACTCTGTCGTAAAAATACTCAAATTTGACTTAAATATCTCTATTTAGTGATTTCGTACGGGTTAACCCCGTAGTTGTGGTCTATTTTCCATGTTTCTAAGTGTAGAACCATGAGATCAAAATTCATCAGTGACACCTCATTTGAAAGATTATGGTCTCTACTTTCAGAAAATGTCATGTTTTTATACGTGGCTAAAAGCCACATCAGGATAAATGCAGCTAGAACATTTTTTTTTCTCTTCATTTTTTATGGGACCACCATTATTTACTTCAACTTATTTTAAGTCTGACGAAATCATCCAAACAAAACACCTTCATCAGTGATCTGTGACTTCTTTGTAGTCAACTTTGTTCTCTCTGTGAAAAGGATCACTAAAATTTGTGAAATTACAGCATCTGGTCACACTGAATCGCCCCTGTTGTGTACGCAAATATGAATGATTACTCGCAACAAAAACGTCAATTTTTCGTCAGTCTATCCAGCTACAGCAGGCTTCATGTGAACTGTCAGGCTATTGGTTACTGTGTGAATGACAAACAGGGCTGACAGTCAATAAACGAGCCTGTTAGGGGACTTAATGCAGCAGTTCTTGTATAAATCAGGCTCTCCTGGTATCAAGATGGGGACACTTCTGTCTTATAGCCAGTAGTCTGAGGAAATAAAACACACCAAGCTTTGTCAGATTGACATTGAGGAGGAAATGCTCTAAGACTGTGAAGCTGCTGTTATTGATGAGAACGGACACGACAGACAGACAAACAACGGACTTTACAGGAGAAATTTCACCACTTGGAATAATTTGATGAAACAACACTTTTGATATGTTTGAACTCTGGATTCCTCTGGTGGAAAGGAGAGTGAATATTCAGGGATCAGGTTACAGACTCGCTGCTGCCTTTCTGCGAGCTTGGCCATGTTTAAAGATTTCCTGAATCCTCACTTGTTTTCCAGAACGATCTCTGGCAGCCACACCATGTGTGATGGGAGACGAAGCTCTTTGATGCCGCCGAACTCCGACTCATTCCACGCCAGCCGGTAGTCTTTCCACGTCTACAGTCAGATTCAATGATGGTTAGTGGCGTTCTCAGTCTTTAAGAGGAGATATTTCAGGTCCTGTACTCACGTGTTCGATCCAAACATTGGTCAGGAGCGTCTCATCGCTCTCTTTCTACAAAGGAGCAAAAACAACATCCTTCAGTTTTCTCTGAAGTTGGTTTCACATTTGATAAGATTAACTCTGTTTCAAATCAAAAGTGACAGACAACAAATATCCAATTAATTTCTTTGAAAGAGGATAAGTACGGCAGCCTGAAAAGGTCAAGACAGATTTCTGGGGGTCTAAGAATCAGATTAGGGGGTTGATCGCTATCATTGAAGGAAAGTAGAGAGTACTTAATCATGACCTTTAGGGCTTCCATAGATAAAGGTGACAGGTAAAAAATTGTTTCAACAGTAAAGCCTGACCGTTTTGATTATTCCAACTTCAGTGTCAGAATTCTGAGAAAAAAAGGCAAAGTTTTTGGCTTAAAGCCAGAATTTTTTTTTTTTTTTTTTTTTTTTTTTTTTTTTTTTAAAGAAGGGTGAGAAAAATTTCCCAAATTCTTAAGGTTAAAGTCATAAAAACAACAATGTACAAACAGTGCGAAAATTATGATTTTTACTTATGAATACTTTGTGAAAAAAATAAAATGAAATTCAATTGGAGTCCAAATGTTGAGACTAATGTCAAAATATAATTCTAAATCAGAAATTTGAGAAAAAAAATTTCAAAGTTCTGAGGTAAAAATATAGATGAAAAAGATTTAAAATGAATAAAAGTTGAAATTTTGAGATTGAAGTAAGGATAGTTTATGGGGGGGTTAGAAACATAGTTGGGCTGGGACTTTTTAATCCACTGATTAATTAGCTTAATTTTATTAATCAAGTCCCAGCCCTATGTATGTATGTATATATATATATATAATTGAAAGTCTAAATTCTCAGACAAAACTTAGAGAAAATAATAACATAAACCTGTGAATGAAAGTCAAAATTTCGAGATTAAATTCAAAACAGTTTGTGACAGAAACAGAAATGTAGAATCAAAGTTAGAATCTTGGGATAAAAGTCCTATCAAAAATGAAAAAGAAAACCGAAATTCCAAGATTAAGGTAGGAAAAAATGATATGAATGAAAATCAAATAAAAGTAGAAATTCTGACGTTAAAGCCAGAACTTTTTTTTTTTCTCTTAACTTCTGTGTTTTTCAAAGTCTTTTTCAAAAATGTTAAGTGATACGTTTTTATACTTAATTGGTAACCAACCCTCTGAATGCTTTGTGATATTTGTGCGCTTTATTAAATTATCTGACAGATTCAGTTTGGTCTGTGAGCCTGAGTTTCTTCCTACCAGTGAGATGAGGTTAGAGAGAGTCAGACCCAGATAAACGTCCACGGTGTCTTGTTGTCTTTCCACAGGCCGCATCTCTTTGTTATAATCCTTTTTTTTGATCAGGTGGTCCATCAGACGCTCCTCCTCGTTCCTGCTCCAGCACCCTGAAAACAGAAACAGCTCCAATAAATCTTGGAATCTTGATTTAATGTGACCCTTTTATTAATCAAAAACAAAGTTCTCATTTCCTCAACAAACATGTTTTAAAGCAGGAAAAACATTCACAGGTTTAAAGCTCCTGAAGTACATTCAACCATCAACAAGTTTCCAAATCTCGATCCAAGGTTTTGATATTTAATACAGCCAGAAATAGAATACAGTACACACACACACACACACACACACACACACACACACACACACACACANGGTCCATCAGACGCTCCTCCTCGTTCCTGCTCCAGCACCCTGAAAACAGAAACAGCTCCAATAAATCCTGGAATCTTGATTTAATGTGACCCTTTTATTAATCAAAAACAAAGTTCTCATTTCCTCAACAAACATGTTTTAAAGCAGGAAAAACATTCACAGGTTTAAAGCTCCTGAAGTACATTCAACCATCAACAAGTTTCCAAATCTCGATCCAAGGTTTTGATATTTAATACAGCCAGAAATAGAATACAGTACACACACACACACACACACACACACACACACACACACACACACACATACATACCGCTCTCATTTCAGCAGCTGCTCAGTGAAGTACAGTTGGTATCTGCAGCTAACACACGTTTACTATCCTGTTTTCTCCTTATCCTGCTTTTGTTTTCATTTACAACAGTATGTTATGAAAAATAAAATTTTAAAAAACGAAACATTTTTTTTACATCCATCATTCAGGAAAAAAAAGAAAAAGGTTGATCGAACATTTAGAAAAATTCAGACCAGTCTGTTTAGATCAACAGTTTTATCCAAATATCAACCACAAAACAAACTAGAAAAGCAATTTCTGAAGAAATTGCGCTGTGAATGCAGAAGCTGAAGCAGCTTGCGCTGAACTGCTAATGCAGAATCCTGAATATGCTGAATGACTGAATTTATCTGAAAATGGTTGAATGAATCTTGAAAAAGCTTGCGCTGAACTGCTGAATGCAAAATGTTGAAGGAGAACCTTTGAACATGAACATGAAGACTTGGCTGAAAGTATGTGAAATAATGTCCAAAATGAAAATATGAATGGGTGAACTGAAGAATAAATGGGAAAAAAGGGAATCAATGAATCACAATGAAAGAATTTTTTATCCCTAGAAGTTGTGTGGGAATTATCANTTCTTCTCTGATTGCAGAAATAGTGCAATAAATGCACAATTTGTTAGAAAGCAGTCAGTAGATTCAGCAGAACAAGGACAAAAAAGTAGGTCGTCGTTGTTGTTGTTGTTGTTGTTTTTGTGGCCTAAAACACAAGTTTAGACAGACTCTAGTGGACACTAAGGGAACTGCAGGTTACTTAACATGGAGCTCTATGGGACTGACTCACTGCTGGAGACAGACTCTAGTGGACACTCAGGGAACTGCAGGTTATTTAACATGGAGCTCTATGGGACTGACTCACTGCTGGAGACAGACTCTAGTGGACACTCAGGGAACTGCAGCTTGTTTAACATGGAGCTCTATGGGACTGACTCACTGCTGGAGACAGACTCTAGTGGACACTCAGGGAACTGCAGGTTATTTAACATGGAGCTCTATGGGACTGACTCACTGCTGGAGACAGACTCTAGTGGACACTCAGGGAACTGCAG
>RPOG01002416.1:12725-40225 GCA_008086565.1 Thalassoma bifasciatum
AAGCTGAAATATACTGAAGAAAGCCAAACGATGGCTGAACATTTTGCAGGTAGAATGAAGTTTCTGGCTGAAAGTATGACTGAATGAGAAGGGTCTGAATGAGGCTGAAGTAATTCCCTGAAATCTTCAGAATCTGAAGGTCTCCCATGCTTTCCAGATGGAAGAAAAATTGTGAAAAAAGTGAAATATCTCTGAAAGTATAAGTGAAACCGGTCTGAAAAGTCATAGCGCACCAGTCCTGAACGAGCCGGTCGTTTTGAAGTTTGAACGGTGAAAATCGGTTGAAATTTGTGGGAGAAGAAGCGATCCAAAAAAGTGGGCGGAAGAGAGAAGAAGAACTAGAAAAGCAATTTCTGAAGAAATTGCGCTGTGAATGCAGAAGCTGAAGCAGCTTGCGCTGAACTGCTAATGCAGAATCCTGAATATGCTGAATGACTGAATTTATCTGAAAATGGTTGAATGAATCTTGAAAAAGCTTGCGCTGAACTGCTGAATGCAAAATGTTGAAGGAAAACTCACGAACATGAACATGAAGACTTGGCTGAAAGGATGTGAAATAATGTCCAAAATGAAAAAATGAATGGGTGAACTGAAGAATAAATGGAACACAAAGGAAATCAATGAATCACAATGAAAGAATTTTTTATCCCTAGAAGTTGTGTGGGAATTATCAGAATTATCAGATGTTTGAGACAGTGAAGTGTGTGTGTGTGTGTGTGTGTGTGTGTGTGTGTGTTTGTGTGTACATGGTTAATATGCTTGTGTGTATGCGTGTGTGAGTGTGTGTTTGTGTGTGTTTGTGTGTGTATATGGTTAATGTGCTGATGTGTGTGTTGTGTGTGTGTGTGTGTGTATGAGAGAGAGAGAGAGTCTCTGTATGTGTGTATGTTTGGTGTGTTTGTGTGTGGGTATATGTTTGGTGTGCTAGTGTGCTGTGTGTTGGTCAGTGATGCAGAGAAACAATCACTTGAGTATCTTTCTTCATCAGTGTTTTGATCTGTAGGTATAAACAGGTGTGTCAGATCACAGGTCTCCATGGTAACCTGCTCGTTAGGCTGTTTGAAGCTGCAGCTGTTTGATTTAACTGACAGACAGTTGATGAGGAGCTGGATTTGAGCCAGGGACAAGGGCGCGAATATCCTTAGGCTGCGCAAAATCCTTAAGGGCTAGCAGAAAACCAAAACCACCATTAGATTCCCAAGACCCAGACGTATCTATTGATGTAACTTTCATGTCTGTTGAGCCACAGGTTTTACCAGAAATGTGAGTTAAAAAAGTGTTACTTTTTCTTAATCTCTCAGAAAGTCCCTTGAGATTTAACATTAGAGCAGATGGGGGCAGATGATGACTTTCTGTGACAGTTGGCCACCTGCAGGCTTTGTTCTTTGTCCTTTCGGTGTCAAGGGTCATTAATCAGAAGCAGAACAAGATTACCTACGTTTTGAGCCCAAATTTGAGTATGTGGAGTGAAATTTGTGGCCCCTAGGCCTGTTTATCCAAAAAGTTTCCAGGTCATTTCTCTCCTGGTCCACACTCTAAAATTCAAATTCTCACTCTACAGTTTGAACATTCCACCACATACACACCAATGTTAAACTGCTGCCAGGGCTGATAAACTTCATGACCTTTGAAGGAGTTTTGTGAAGAAACTATAAAAGCTAGAAAGAAGCTGAAATATACTGAAGAAAGCCAAACCATGGCTGAACATTTTGCAGGTTGAATGAAGTTTCTGGCTGAAAGTATGACTGAATGAGAAGGGTCTGAATGAGGCTGAAAAAATTTGTCGGAATCTTCAGAATCTGAAGCTTTCCCAGCCATTCCAGATGGAAGAAAAATTGTGAAAAAAGTGAAATATCTCTGAAAGTATAAGTGAAACCAGTCTGAAAAGTCATAGCGCACCAGTCCTGAACGAGCCGGTCGTTTTGAAGTTTGAACGGTGAAAATCGGTTGAAATTTGTGGGAGAAGAAGCGATCCAAAAAAGTGGGCGGAAGAGAGAAGAAGAATAAGAAGAATCTTAAACTTTTTTGACACAGAAGAACATAAGCTGTGAATGCCTTGCTGCATTCACAGCAATAAGAAGAAGAAAAATAAACTTTTTTGACACAGAAGAACATAAGCTGTGAATGCCTTGCTGCATTCACAGCAATGAAATAATCAAACCACAGACCACACATGTGGTTTCTGGTCAAACAGAGGTCGAAAAAGGTCATAAACAGACATGCGCACTTTGTGCACTGTAAAATGTAATAAGTCGACTTTACTTCGAAAAATACCCAAAATTGTTGCCTTAAAATAGTAATTTATATTAACTTAAATAAAGTAGATTTGAGTAACTTATTTTATGTGAGTTTGCTGTACTCAAATGAACTTAAATACATTACATTATAGTAACGCCACCGTGACATGAGTTGCCAAAACTTAGTTCTTTTCAGCTTTAACAACTTTAAATTAATGGTCAGCTTTACTTGGAAATTTTGAGGCAATTGGTTTCCTTAATTTCTGAAGCAAAGTCAACAAAAGAAAGTTTGTTTTTACTAAGTTTAAGTGAGAAGACTCAACAGAGTGAGCAAAAATAAGTTAAGGTAATTTTTTAAGTAAGATTTACTTTTATATTTTACAGTGGTCACACTTCCGCATGTGTGCTATTCTAGCTTCAAAATATTTTTCCACACATCTGAAACCAGATGTTGGGTGTAATGGTGACTGACGTCAACAAACAAATCCAGAGGCAGAAGAAGGGTGTGTGTGTGTGTGTGTGTGTGTGTGTGTGTGTGTGTGTGTTTATTTGTCTGTGTATGGAGGTAGAACAGTTTTAAAATTCAGAGTAAAATTCAAAAATGTATTTCAACACACATACAAATATATATTGTTGTGAACCATTTGTGTGTGGATTTTTGAGACTCCCCTGATGTGCTTCAAGTCACAAAGACAAATGTCTGTAGCCAATCAGATGTCTCCCTCCTATTCAGCCAATCACAACAGTGTAGAGATGGGCAAAGCAGTTCTTTTGAGTGAATCAAATCATTAGAATCAGTTCAGCATAAGGATTTGTACAAAAGATTTGTTCATCGAGTCATTCAGTTCATCACCGTAATTACATATATCACACATTACTCAGTGAGCTGACATAATACCAAGAATTAAGTTTGCTATGATACTAACTGCTGACAAAACTCACTTTACTCATGGTTGTCCTCCAGAAACATAACCCAAGTCACCACTGGGTCGACTTATACTGAAATATAACACAAAGAATAAAAACTACTCAATAAAATGCAGAACCAGCTAGAACTAACAACAAACACATGTTGTACAAGCATATTCCCACAATCCCTTGGGAATGGCCAGGCTGCTACAATACGTTTACATTGCCAAAACAGGTGTGACATAAAAAAAATGTACACACAGTTAAACATCTAGTGACATAAGCTAAACAGTTGTGCAAAAAGAGCATGCAGTGCAAAATATAATATAGAAATAAAATATGAATACAATAGACTATATCTCTGTATATTAGACACATTACAACATTATAATTATCAACTTTAAAGTATAAAAATATTAACAAAAAGTGTACAGAGTGTTTCCCAGCCAGCATTTGTATGTGGGGCCCATGTGGTTTATACTTGGGTTACACTTAGTGGGGCCTAAATGGGATTGTCCGTGGGTTCTATAATGGCCCCATATGGGTTTTCTATGGAATTAGACTGTTGGGCGGGGCCTAGGCCACACATATAAGACCCATCCCCCAGTTTAAAGCTCTATGTATACATACATAGTGCTGGTTTGGACCATGGTTACAGGTAGGACACACACATGAATGGAAAAAGGAAAAACACTGCTGCAATGCAACCAACAAATGAGGCATAAAAAGTGAATGCAAGAAGGTAATTAACAAGATGAAAAGCAGAAAAAAAGGGTAATAACTAACAGAGCTGCAGCAACTGGCTGTCACAGGAGCGGGGCCAAGCAACCAAGTATGTGTAGTCATTCTTTTGCCAGCGTGGGCCTTTAAAACCGCACCCAGACCAGCCTGAGACTGCAGTGAAACCCTGACTACAGTCTGTGTTAGTTTGCAGCACAGGTGAATCATCAGGTGAAGGTGTGTCATGAGCAGCAGGGACTCACCAGGTAAGAGCAGAGCGATCAGGAACGGGGTGAGAAAAGTTTCAGGCTGGAGCTTCATGGCTGACTGCTGCTGCTGCTGCCGCTTCTGAGAAATGCTCCGGCCTTTTGCCCATCAACTTCCTGCCAAAGTTCTGAGCGAGAGAGACAGAGAGAGTGACAGGCAGCAGCTGCAGAAACACACAGAGCAGAAAACAGACAAGAGAGCAAAGGGGCAACAGAAAGAGGAGGATATCACAAAGACCTGACACCAGGTTTAAGATGCACACACACACTCACACAAATGATATTGTCTGCCACCGAATCATCACTTACAGATCTCCATGGTAACGGTTGACTTTTTCTTTACGTCTGAACTTTATACCCCAGTTTCACTTACCCTGTCTAATCTCAGCACATGAACACTCTGTATGAACTTCCTCATTTTGTCTGACTTACAGTTTTCTCTTCCTTCCTTATTGTAGATATCAATTCATTCCTTATTCTGTTACCTTTCAGGAACTTTAAACCCTCTGAAATACATTCACCAACACATTACCTCAATGACCACATTTTGTTAATATTTTTAGCAAAGAAAATGCACATTAGCTATATATTCTAACACCATAAAGTACAAACTTGTAACTTGTTCTTGAGAAGTGTTGATAACAATTTACCTAAACCTGAGTTGGTATTTCTGAGTTAAATTGATGTTTGTTTTTACATCATGGATAACATAGATAGAGTACCTTTCAGAAGATCAGTGGGTAGAGATGGGATTTATGGCTCTTTGAGAGGAGCCGGATCTTGGTGAGCCGTTCCTTTCAAAGAGCCGTTCAAAAAACTGGCTCCTTTAGCTCATTTTTACATTTATTAAGTTTTAAGAAGCCGGCCTGGCCTTAACTCATTTTATCTTGGAAATAATCACTGGGAGGAACGAATTTAGATATCCCACCAATATGAGTTTGAATTATTCTGAAATATTGACTTTAACCTTGTTGACGTGTGGATTAGATTTTAAAGTCTGATCTGGATTCATGGTAAATATTCCACAGGGTGGCGCCATATCACTCTGCTTTGACAGTGACGTCACTATTTTGAATTAACCTTTGTACAAATTCTGTGTATTTTATACAGGTGTAAACCATAACTTGAACGCATATAAACATTAAAAAACAAAGCAGGCTACAATGAATTTCTGTGCAAAACAGACTTTAGTGAAACGATTTAAACACATTTTGTTGCTCTGTAAAAAAGTTGAACCCTGAGGAGGACACCTGAACTCTTTGGGTTCATAGCAGCCTGTACCTGAGTATCACAGCAAATTCTATACAACTGTTATTTTTGATAGAAAATGTTTAAAAAAAACTGTACAACACTGTACTTCAATTACAAAAACTATTTAAAGTATTAGAAAAAAAGATACAACTAAAATAAATAAGAAAAAATTGTGGTAATACAGCTCACTACTATGGATCCCAGCTGCGACTCGGTTCCCATCGTTCACATTAATGAGCCGTTCAAAAGAACTGGTTCAATCGTGAACGTCACAACCATTGACTGTATAAAACATGGACGTAGTCTCCGTGATGTCACCCGTCTTTTACTGCCGCTCTGTTTTAAGGCTAATCGGTGGGCGCAGCCATATTGGAAATGGGACGAGTGAAGAGTGCCCAAACTCACAGCCATTGGGCGCCCGTCAGTTACGTGATCTGAGCTGTGGCTCTGAATGGGTAAGCTCTTGATCCTAATATCTTCCAAACGGCCGAGTTGGAAAAAAATTCACCCCCCTCACAGTGTGTGCCGTAAGCAAAATGAGCGATCCAGACAGGAGACAGAGTTTGTACCAGGCTTTAAATACGCTAATTTCGGCTCTGAAAACGGCCTTTTTCCCGTCCACTTGTACAGGACTTCCGGTGCTTCTGGAGTCAGCCTCAAGCGGTCACTGGAGGAACAGCAGCTTTTTAGCACTTCCGTGTTGTCTCATTTTTTCAGACCGGAGGTTGCCGCTTGGTCACAACACTACCAAACATCAGGGCTACAAGGGGGACCAACATAACATTGAGTAGGTGGTCATAATGAAAAGCCTGATTGGTGTTTATTCAGAGAAAGGGAGTATACATGCATAGGAAAATCTGTCTTATTTCCTCTCATCTAACATGTTCTGACTTTTTCTACACAAAGTTTTTGCATAAAAGCTTGTTAATTACAGGATAACCTGTTTTATCCAATACTTGACTCTATAAATGGGGATCTGCTGTGTTCTCTGCATGTGTGACTGAAGTGAGCAGCACCTGTCAGTTTCTCACGAAAAGTCCATCCGTTTTGAAGCCGTCCTAACTGCAGACCTCGTCCTGCTTCAGTGAACTTCCTTTAAATTAGCAAACTGAGCTTCAGCTTAAGCACCAGTCCAGTATTTTATAATGCTTTCATAACTCTCTACGTCTATCTTAATATTAATTCTGCTCGTCCTCCAGACGCTCAGTCCTCTTTGAAGCTACGCGGTAAAACGTTTAGCATACAAAACTTCGAGTGGGACGAGCCCTAAATATTGATAAAGGAATCTCATCCTCCAGAGCTGTTTGATGCCCATTTCATGTCTGAGAAGAGACTCTGACCTGCTGATGACAGCAGACAGTTTGTATAGTGAAATGTTGAGGTATCAGAATGATGTCTTTGATCAAAGTAAACCATAATATTATTAACAAGCTTTTACCATTAAAATATGTGGGGGAAAAATCCGCTTGTACTCAGGCTCTACTGTTATATGCACTAGCAGATTTTTTTTTACTTTCACCTCAACATCTAAATGCAGATTTTTTGTTTATCCATAGACAATGAATTTGAATCCTAACAGGTTTCAAGTTTCCTCATCAAGAGCACAAAATCACTGTAACAGAAATTTACAGCAACAGAAAGAGCAGAAACAAGTCTTTCTTCAATCACTTACTGGATTTTATGTGGTTGAATGTGAAACTTTAGGTAAGTTCCAACCCCATTAATCATGCCTCCAAGTACCTTTATATAAATTTATCTTGACAGGTAATTACAGGATCCAAAAAGCAAAGGCTGAGAGGTGGGGTACACCCTGAACTGGTTGCCAGCCAATCACACACTAAAACTTCTTGGTGTAAAATCTACTGTTACTTTACAGTGTCTGACTGTATAAAATAAACACAGTAGTTAATTGTAATTGAATTTACAGTATATTGCTGTATAAATGTAAAAAGAAAAAAAAATGGCAGCAATTTTGTGTGTAGTATTTTAAGAGTAGCATTCAACTCTATAAACTATGTAGTGATGATTGTTACACAGGTGCACAGTCTATTGCCTGTAATAATATTTGTGACTTTGAAAGAATGTACACTCTTTTACCGGTGTGATTCGTTTTAACAGCAAAGAGCCCTTCCTGTCTATGCAATGGAGCATTCTGGGTATAACAGCTCAGTGCACCTTACTCCCTCCCAGCTGTTTAGCATAGCTGCAGCTCACAATGGGGGGGGCTGAGGGTCCTCTTTTCAGAGAAACAGAATATGGTCACCCTAGTGATCATGTGATCACCACAGCAGCATTTCTTTCTCCTGACTGACCCAGGATCTGTTGTGTCAGCTGTTTCACACACATGTACTTTGAGTTTAAGACTGTTGGGAAAGATCCTTTTTTCCTTAGGATTGCTAAATTTTGTTTTTCTAATTAGTACTTATTTAACTTCTTTTTAGAAGTGTTTTGTATTTTATTTATGTTTTTTAACATAACACAGTAAAAGATATTTTTGCAATACATAATTTTTAAAAGTTAAGAGTCAAAGATGGCTCTTTTTGTTCCTCAGTTGTAGAACTAAAAGTATGATCAAAAATCCAGAAGAAATAGCAAGAATTGTATTTAAAGGTCAGACTTTGCCTTATTTCTAATTTTGACTTAAATCTTAGAATTTTGATAATTTATATCAACATTTCAACCTTTTATCTCAATTATTGACTTTATTTCAAAATGTTGATGTTTTATCTAAAAAAATTTGACTCTTTATCTGAGACTTTTCTTAAAAAATTGACCTTTAATCTGAAAGTTTAGACTTTTTTCACATTGTGTTAAATTGATTTCTTGAAATTTTGATTTTCATGTATTTAAAACTACAGCCTTAAAAAGTCTTAAAATCATTAAAATGATATATTCTGGTCTTAAATAATTTACTCAAAGGTCTTAAATTTGTCACAGCAGGATTTGTTCATGTTTTTTTGATTTTATTTTTTTCACAGGGCTTTTGGAGGCGGAGGAGATGTAGAGTAGATACTGTTTTACAAACTGCTGATATAAATTGTTTTCTGCATCCTAGCGAACCAGTCTATGACCATGGGTCACTGTTTGCACTTTTATATACAGCTGTTAGCCAGAGAGCACTTAGGATCACTTTATGTCTGATAAACAGAGAAAAAGTAAACTTACATGGGTCTCATTGAGTGACACACATGCTATGATTTGATTTGAATATAGAAAGATCCCCAACCATTGACTATATTTATGTGTTTTTGGTCTTCAATTTGATTCAAAGTGGCATTAAAACGGTCTTAAAAAGTCTTAAATTTGACTTACCAAAACCTGCAGGTACCCAGTCAAGAAACCACAGGACTATAAAAGGTGAAGGTGAACTGACTTGATGAGCTGTCTCTTGGTTTTGTTCTTGTCCACGTTGATGCAGAGAGTTTCTCGTTGCCATAGTTCTTGTTGTGGTTGTTGTTGGTTTCATTGTTGTGGATTTTTTTGATTAAAGTAAGCAATTTACCTTACTGAAGGCAAATTCTCAGATATCCTTACATATAGATGCCAGCTGTCGCGTTTGTCAGACGGCTGTCTCCAGGAGGAGACAAGGCCATAAACAAAAATGTTGTTCTCTGGTAACTGGAGACAAGCTCCCTGTCTCCAGGCTATTCAAAGCACACAGCAGCTGAGCTGACCCACAGATTTCTGATGATTTCAATGTTCTCTGTAATAGTTAAACTTGAACACATTCTGAAGATCCTGACAGGTCCTGAGTAATTCCCTCAATTCCAGGTTTACACTGTCAATTTGCTGATGTTCATTTGACTTTATGGACACAAACCTGTAAGATGTAATACCAGATATTATCTGTACCCCTCCTCATTGATCAGGTGGTATCCTGTCCCCTCTACAAGGCCCTGCTGCTCTAAATAAACAGCCAATCACCACTGGAGATGGGACGTCCACAGGGTTTTTAAGGAAGGCAAGCTTCTACTCCGGGGGCTTTTTTTATACACAGGTTTTTGGGATGGAGAGGTTATGTTGGAAGAAAGGATGAGGGTTTTTAGACTAAGAGTTTTGTTAGAAGGTTTAGGAAAGGTTTTAGGAAATGCAAGCGGTTTCTTTTCAGTCGTTGTTCATGTTGTTTAGTTTTATCAGTTGGTACAGAATATTTAACGTGCTGCAAATCTTTCAACCCAGAAGCTGTGTTAAAGATGGCTAGACTTGAATAAACTTTTTCTGGATTCAAGCTGAATGGACTCTCCTGCTGATTTGGACTCCTCTTTTCATCATTTTTCATGGGTAAATGTCTTAGACTTAGGAGACCTGGGATGAGACATTATGCAGTAGAAATGGGGGTCCTCCCCCACCTTATATTAAAGTAACAGATTCAACAAGTTACAAGCGAGCCCGAAAATTAGATTCTACATCATCCTTGAGGTCTTGTATGTGGATCCTGAACACAACATCACAGAGAGATGTAATCTCATCTGAAGTCTGAGGAAGGCTTTGTTGAGAAAATGTGACTTTTGTCCACATCTGGAATCAAAGTCCAACTTTAGAAAATACATGTTTACATTTTTGGGTTTTTTTTTCTTTGTTTGTTGTTGTTTTTTTTGGGATATTGGGTCCGTAGGAGAAACCGAAGCGACTCGGAGAAAACCTGTAGTAAGGGGGTGATAAACGGGGGTGAAGGTGGGGCTGAGGGGATAGGGGAGGGGCTTAGATGTCAGAAGAGGAGTCAGACAGCTCTGACAGAGGAGTGGTTAGAGCCTCCCTTCTCCTCCTCTTCCAGCGCTCTGGCTTCCTCAGACCCAGAGCGTGTCTGAACCTCTTCCAGGCTGAAGGTCCAGGTGGAGTCTGAGGGGCTTCAGTGGAAGGTCCAGGTGGAGTCTGAGGGGCTTCAGTGGAAGGTCCAGGTGGAGTCTGAGGGGCTTCAGTGGAAGGTCCAGGTGGAGTCTGAGGGGCTTCAGTGGAAGGTCCAGGTGGAGTCTGAGGGGCTTCAGTGGGCCCTTCAGACTCCTCCTGGACTGTGAGGCTGGGTGCTCTGGAGTTTGGACTCTCTGTGTGGTTGGTCTGAGGGTCCTGGGCCTCCTCTTCCTCTTCCTCCTCCTCCTCGGTAAGAGGCTCAGTCTGTGTCTCCTGACTGATGGTATTTTTGAGGAGCTCTTTCTTTAGAGACTCAAGCTCAGACAAAACCTGGTTGTGGGCAGCAGAGAGGAGTCTGAGTTCACTTTTCAGGTCTTGAGTCTCCCTGAAATACTTCTTCTCCTCCTCACTGACGTCTTCCTGCAGGCTGGAGTACTGGTCAGCCAGAGCCTTGATCTGCACGTCCTTGTCAGCGATGACCTTCATGGCGTTTTGACATTCCGCCATGACCGTGCGTGTCATGGCCATGGCCTGGTCCGCCTGCTTCATGGCCCTGTTGGCTTCACTGTTGTGCTTCTCACTCAGGTCTTTGTAGTGAACAGTGAGGCTGCTCTGTTCCTGGAGCTTTTCATATAACTCCTGTGGACTGAGTTCCTCTCTGTCTTTTAGCTCTTCCTTCAACCGCTCGATGAGTCTGCGGTCTTCCACGGCCCTGTCCGAATTAGACTGGACCTCTTTCTGGAGCTCATTCTGGAGGAGGTCAGCCTGGTGTTTCAGAGTGATGACCTCACCCTCGTACTTCTCACTTGTCTCGAGGTAGGAGAGCCTGTAATACTCCTTTTCCTCGTGGAGAAGTCTGTACTTTTCCCTCTCAGAGCTCAGCTCCTCTAAGAGACGTTGCTCCTTCTCAGTGACGTCTTGTGTCATCTGGTGAAAGGAGGCGTCCCTCAGCTGGTCTTGGAGTCGTTCATTCTTCACCTTCTCCTGGTCCAGCCTGTTCTCTAGATTTCTCTTCATTCTTGAGAAATCTTCTCTGAGCGTCTGATACTCCTGAAGGAGAAGCTCATGGGACATGTTGTGTCCGAGTGTTTCCACACTTTGGTCATCAGACTCAGTGTCCTCGTCCGGATGACTTCCTCTGCCTTCTCTTCTCATCGTTCTCTTCATTTTGTGATTGGGAACTTGAATCTTGATATTTGACGATGTAATGACTGAAATCACCTGTGATTATGTTGAAGTCAGTTAGAGAATGAAGAGACTAACAGCTGCTGCCTTAAGACTCATTATGACTCATAAAGCGTAAGCTGCTTTATGAGTCATAATGAGTCATAATGAGTCATAATGATGTCATAATGCTCCTTCATCTCAAATTCAAATTCAAACAAAAACTTTATTGACATGAACGTTCTTGTTTGAAAATAAACATGCAGCCAAAACAATGTTCCATGAATATGATAGAGCAATAGATCACAATCTAACACCTGTTCATATATAATATTCAATGTACTCTTTTTTTTTGTTTTTTTAATCACACCAACAGTAAAAAAATCAAAATAAATCTATAGATAAGTAAAAAAAATAACAGTGATCTGTATTTAAATGGATTCAGATGTTTTTTGTTAAACTCATTCACCTTTTCAGTTGGGAAAGGTGTCAAAAAATACTGAGAAAGCTGAGAAAAGCTCATCAAACACCTATTTGGAACATCCCACATGTGATCAGGCTAATTGGGAACAGGTGGGAACCATGACTGGGTATAAAAGGAGCCTCCCCAAACATGCTCAGTCATTCACAAGCAAGGATAGTGCGAGGTTCACCACTTTGTCCACAACTGCGTGAGAAAATAGTTGAACAGTGTAAGAACAACATTTCTCAAAGCAAAATTGCAAGGAATTTAGGGATTTCAACATCTACGGTCCATAATATCATCAAAAGGTTCAGAGAATCTGGTGAAATCTCTGCACGTAAGCGCCACGGCCGGAAACCAAGACTGAATGACCTTCGATCCCTCAGACGGCGCTGCCTTAAAAACCGACATGAGTGTGTAAAGGATATCACCAAATGTGCTCAGGAAAACTTCAGAAAACCACTGTCAGTAAATACAGTTTGTCACTACATCAGTAAGTGCAGGTTAAAACTCTACCATGCAAAGCAAAAGCCGTTTATGAACAACATCCAGAAATGCCGCCGGGTTCTCTGGGCCCGAGCTCGTGTAAAATGGACTGATGCACAATGGAAAAGTGTTTTGTGGTCTGATGAGTCCACTTTTCAAATTGTTTTTGGAAACACTGGACCTCGTGTCCTCCGGACCAAAGAGGAAGTGGACCATCCGGACTGTTATCAACGCAAAGTTCAAAAGCAGCATCTGTGATGGTATGGGGGTGCATTAGTTCCTATGGCATGGGTGACTTACATTTCTGTGAAGGCAACATAAATGCTGAAAAGTACATACAGATTTTGGAGCAACATATGCTGCCATCCAAGTGACGTCTTTTTCATGGACGCCGCTGCTTATTTCAGCAAGATAATGCCAAGCCACATTCTGCACGCGTTACAACAGCATGGCTCTGTAGTAAAAGAGTCCAGGCTCTCCCCTGGCCCGCTTGCAGTCCAGACCTGTCTTCCATTGAAAATGTGTGGCGCACTATGAAGCGTAAAATACGACAGAGAAGACCCCGGACTGTTGAACAACTGAAGCAGTTCATCAAGCAAGAATGGGAAAGAATTCCACATGAGAAGCTAAGAGAATTAGTCTCCTCTCTTCCAAAACGTTTATTAAGTGTTATTAAAAGGAAAGGTGATGTAACGAAGTGGTAAACATGCCCTTTCCCAACTTCTACTGCACGTGTAGCAGCCATGAAATTCTAAGTTAATTACTATTTGAAAAATAAAACAAAGTTTATGAGTTTGAGCATTAAATATGTTGTCTTTGTAGTGTATTAAATTGAATATAGGTTGAAAAGGATTTTCAAATCATTGTACTTTGTTTTTAGTTACATTTTACACAATTTCCCAACTTCAACTGAATCCGGGTTGTACACTTCAAACTCACAAAGTTTCTGGTGCCGTGGGGACAGCTGCTGAACATCCTTCACCAGTGCCTTTCTCGTAGCCACACTCCAGTTTGGTGGCAGCCGTAGATCCTACATTAGAACATGTTTTTTTTAATGGACCTTATTAGAAATGTGTAAAAATGAACTGTTAAATTAGAGAGTAGACAAACTGAAATCAGTCCTTATTAGAACTAGATGATACAATGCCTTGGTTGGTTTGTTAAGCTGAAATGTAAATGAGGAGGATCAGCAGTGGGAACTGTAGTTTGTGTGTTTGGTGGGATCTTACCTGGACAAGTTGAAGATCTTATCACCTGGTTAACTCTGTCCTCAGTTAAAGTGAATGTGCCAAACTTGATACAATGACCTGGAGAGTCGAATACTAGAGAGTCTCAATACTACAATTTCAAACTCCATACTGATACCCAGGTAAATACTTGATACCATTTTTGATACCAGGTGATGAAAAATGACACATACTTAAAAAGGCATAAAAACATTTTTATTAACATGAAAAATAGAACTCCAGATAAATAATCAACAAACTAAAGTTATTAAATAATCAGAAAATTAAAAAACAAGACAATCAGGTTTGAACTGCAATGCAAAATAATGAATCCAGATATAACACCATTTGACACTATTCTAACCAGGTTTTGTTATTTTAACCCTTAAATGCGCACGTGGGGTCAAAAATGACCCCACAGGTTGTAATTGTTCAAAATCTTTAAAACAAAGAGATGTAATATTTTCATTTTCCAGGTTTTCCTTATAAAACATCTTTGTTTTTTCATTAAATCTATGATATTGCAGTTTTTGTATCACTATCCCTCTCTTCCAGAGGTGGGCTCAGAAGTGACCTGGGGATTAAAGAGGGGGGATACATTTTGTGGCTGGTGCTTTGTCAGGGGCTGAAATAGTTTGTATCCTCCTATAACTTAAGCTGTGTTTGATGAAATTATTCCTAATCCTCAGGTTTACTTACAAATGATCAGAAATGTCTTCAAAATGGCAGCAGCAGTGAAGCAGGCTGAAATAATGTGTATCCCCCTCATGACATGGTGCTAGCCCACAATATACAAAAATAAGGAAAACTAGAAAAGCAATTTCTGAAGAAATTGCGCTGTGAATGCAGAAGCTGAAGCAGCTTGCGCTGAACTGCTAATGCAGAATCCTGAATATGCTGAATGACTGAATTTATCTGAAAATGGTTTAATGAATCTTGAAAAAGCTTGCAATGAACTGCTGAATGCAAAATGTTCAAGAAGAACTCTTGAACATGAACATGAAATCTTGGCTGAAAGGATGAATGGAATATTTTCCAAAATAAAAATATAGATGGATGAATTCAAGAATCATCTGAATTAAAGGAAATCAATTAATCACAAAGCAAGAATATTTAATCCCTCGAAGTTGTGTAGGAATTATCAGAATTATTAGATGTTTGAGACAGTGAAGTGAGTGTGTGTGTGTGTGTGTGTGTGTGTGTGTGTGTGTGTGTGTGTGTGTGTGTGTGTGTGTGTGTGTGTGTGTGTGTGTGTGTGTGTGTGTGTGTGTGTGTGTGTGTTTTTGTGTGTACATGGTTAATTTGCTGGTATGTGTTGTGTGTGTGTACATGGTTAATATGCTGGTGTGTGTTGTGTGTGTGCACGTGTGTGTAAGAGAGAGAGAGTGTGTCTGTGTGCGTTTGTATGTATGTGTGTGTATATGCTTGGTGTGCTGGTGTGCTGTGTGTTGGTCAGTGATGCCGAGAAACAATCTCTTGAGTATCTTTCTTCATCAGTGTTTTGATCTGTAGGTATAAACAGGTGTGTCAGATCACAGGTCTCCATGGTAACCTGCTCGTTAGGCTGTTTGAAGCTGCAGCTGTTTGATTTAACTGACAGACAGTTGATGAGGAGCTGGATTCAAGGAGGTGGACAGGGTGTGAATATCCTTTAGTTTAGCAAAATCCTTAAGGGCAAGCAGAAAAACAAAACTTCCATGAGATACACAAGGCTTAGGAGTTTCTATTGATGTAAATTTCATGTCTGTGGAGCCACAGGTTTTACCAGAAATTTGAGTTAAAAACTGTTACTTTTTCTTAATCTCTCAGAAAGTCCCCTGAAAATTAACATTAGAGCAGATGGGGGCATTTGTCAGGTTTGCCCGACTGTTGGAGATCTACAAAGTCCGTTCTTTGTCTTTTTGGTGTCAAGTGTCCTTAATCAGAAGCAGAACAAGATTACCCAAGTTTTGAGCCCAAAGTTGTGTATGTGGAGTGAAATTTGTGGCCCGTAGGCCTGTTTATCCAAAAAGTTTCCAGGTGATTTCTCTCCTGGTCCACACTCTAAAATTCAAATCCTCACTCTACAGTTTGAACATTCCACCACATACACACCAATGTTAAACTGCTGCAAGGGCTGATAAACTTCATGACCTTTGAAGGAGTTTTGTGAGGAAAGTATAAATGCTAGAAAGAAGCTGAAATATACTGAAGAAAGCCAAAGGATGGCTGAACATTTTGCAAGTTGAATGAAGTTGCTGGCTGAAAGTATGACTGAATGAGAAGGGTCTGAATGAGGCTGAAGGAACTGCCTTTGAATCTTCAAAATCTGAAGATCTCCCATTCATTCTCTATGCGTGAAAAATCGTGAAAAAAGTGAAATATCTCGGAAAGTAAAGCTTAAACGGACAAACAAAAACATAGGCGTCTCCAAATTAATGAGCTGAACGTTTTGAAGCTTGAATGGTGAAAGTCGGTTGAAATTTGTTGAAGGAGAAGCGATTTGAAAAAGTGAGCGGAAGAATTTTTTTGACACAGAAGAACATAAGCTGTGAATGCCTCCTGCATTCTCAGCAACTAAGCAGGTCCATCTGCTCTGCAAGGTTAGGGTTGATTAAAAATACTAAACAAAAGTAGAAATGCCTGCTTTTGAAACACAAAGGCAACTTATAAAAAACAAAAATTGCAAAAAGGGTTTATTAGTACACAAATCAATCAATCATTTATGCCAGGTAGGGCTTAACTATGATACTAAACCATTTGGGAACTAAAAGAGCTGGATCTTCTTTGGGAGTCAAGCTGAAAGAACCAGCTCAAACTTCCCAACAATAATGCGTATCATACCAAGGCTCATGCTTCTCAGTCTTGGACAGAGTGCTGAGTGTGACATGCATTTAGGTGAACAGTGTGTCCACACAAGGATGGCTTCGAAAAACCAGGAAACCCAATGCACGCTCAGGAAAAACAAACCTGTCTCCAGCCTGGGTCAAGAAATTGTGGTAGAGTTTTGCATAATTCAGGCTGTTCCTTGATTTGACTTAACTCCACCTCATGACTGAAAGTGAGGTTGAGTTAGGACTTTCAATATGGTGATGATAGGCTTCACAATCCAAAGGGGGACAACACATAGACTCCATCCATGTTTTTAACAGTCTCTCTGACACACTCTGGGGCAGACGGTCACACTCTTGCAGAGGAATCAAAGAGTTAGTTATCCCTAGGGAATTCCTTTGTTCAGAGTCCAACGACCAAATTCAGACTGTGAAGAGAGCTGCAGGAAAAAAAAAAAAAAAAATTAAATTGTGTCACACAGATGGGCATGAGGCAGGTGCACAACCTCTCAAACACCCAAGATTCTCTGAGCATCATTTGTCCATACTGATCAGGCTATAAGAGAAAAACATATTTGTGTCGTGCTTGTCATGGTTTTGCTGATTCATCTAATGTTCAGATATACTCAGGCTCAGGAGTGAGGCTGTTTAGAGGAAACTGTGAGTAAAAAACTCCACTCAGGCTGCATTAAATCTATAAAAAGACAGAAGAAGAAAGCTCTCACTGATGGTCTGAAGTGTTTTTGTTCATCCCACAAAGGTCTTTGCATTATCCAAACTCCTCAGAGTGTATTTAAGGTATGCAGGGTCTTCATGTGCTGCTCGTGCTTGTGAAAGGGATCAATACACTTTTTTTTTCATTACAAAACAAGAATAACACTGAGTTCTTAACAGCTTATGATTGCTTACAAGGGCACAGCTTCTCCCTTGAATGAAGCCTCTGCAGAGCAAACACAAACATGCAGAGGTATGTGTGTGTGTGTGTGTGTGTGTGTGTGTGTGTGTGGACATGAACATGCAGCATCGCTACACTCACTGTTGAAAGAGGGTTTAACAAAGCAGACAAGATTTATTGCCTACGGAGTAAAATCACATTTTAATTCCATTAAACACACTGGCTGCTCTGTGACTCTTTACAATTACTCGCTCCATCTGCCTTCTGTCTGTATCCAAATTAATAAGCGCCTGTTTGCGTTTTGTATAGCTTTGCACTGCTTACAGAACCTTGTGTAATTATGTGAGGATCCTGCACTTCACCACGCAGCCTTTCTGTCTGCACACATTCAACGTTAGGGCTTTATTGAGCAGGCAAGGTCAATTACATGGTGCAGTGCTTCAGATATTGTGCTGCTAGCTTTATAGTGTCATTGAGTGTTACTCTTAAATGTTTGGCCGGCAGCTTCTTTTTCACCCACTTAGTTTTGGTCTGGGGCACTATTAGATAATTGGAATGAAAACAAAGCTTTGTCCCAAACTTAAAGTACAATTTGAAAGTCATGTGACACTCAGAAAGGACTTCACTGCTAATGGACTGAGGACGTGAACAGCACCAATCATTTTTCTCCAACTATCTGCTTTTCAAAGTCTGATTCACAAACTGTGTTCAAGCACAAAGTCCTGCAGCTCTGTGCATTTTACTCCAGTTTGTACCTGAGTGTTACTGAGATTAGCTGTTAGCACCTTCATTCTGAGCTGCACAGAGCTGAGCTGTGAGCTCTTATCCTGACAGGGATAAGCTGATGGAGAGAGGAAGACTTCACTGTTTTGTTTTTTTTTTGTTTTGTTTTTTAGATTATTCAAGACAGATGAGACACAGATTTAACAGTTTCTATCCTGTTCACTTCCTGGAGGTAGGTAACAAAAATCCAAAACATAAATGAATAAAAGACTGTTGTGTGGTCTAGTATGTTCAGCGGTTGATCTCCCGTAACTCCAGACTAAACTGACTTGTATGTAATGCATCCCACTGAGCAAGCCAATGCTGAAATTACATCTTTTCTTTATGTGATGGTCCATGTAAAACGTGTCTTGGA
The DNA here is from genome assembly GCA_008086565.1 of Thalassoma bifasciatum. Lineage (NCBI taxonomy): Eukaryota > Metazoa > Chordata > Actinopteri > Labriformes > Labridae > Thalassoma > Thalassoma bifasciatum. The sequence goes on from RPOG01002416.1 coordinate 31,139, forward strand.
AGGGCAGAATGAAAGTTTTTTATGACGTTTTCTTGGACGTCTTCTGGACGTACCAGAGCCTTGTAACCATGAGTGAGGAAGGCACACAGTGCACATGAGAGCCTGCTGTACATAATTACAACGTACAGGTGACACAGTCTGCCTGTGCTTCATGCTTCATAGAATGTTTGACACATGACGTATCATTGCCTCAACCACTCCTCTTCACAATCATTTTAAATAATAGTGGGGTGTTGGGGAGCTTAACACAGCCAAAACTTGAGGAACAATTGGAACAATACTCCTCTCGCTCTCTAATCTGCTGACTCTGATGAGACCGCGTTCTATTAAGAGAAGCTTCATAGAGACATCAGCTGCCATGCATGTATCAGCAACTGTGCCGAAGTCTGGTTCATGTTGTTGTGGTGTGACCTCTGGGAAGAGTGGTGCTGTGGGGGGTGAATCACACTTGAGTACGGCACGGTTCTAATAGCCAGTGTGACCACATCCCAGGACTGTCTTTTTGGCTCTTTTGTACACTTCACTTACACAAAGCCCGGCACTTCTTTCGCGAATCACTTACTGTCAAAAAATATAGAGTAAGTAAATGTAATTAAATTGAGAGTATATTACTGTTTAAATGAGAAAATACAGGATCTAACAGGCAGCAGTTTCACCAGTATGCTACCTTATGTCTACAGTATCAGCTCTGTGGAAATAAAGCAACTTTTGTTGGATAAATGCCAGTAGTGCACAGTAGATACAGCGTGTGCAGTTTATCACTTGTAGTTTTCAAACCAATAGATTACATGGTGACTTGCAGATGTACACTGTATACCAGCTGTGATATTACCCATGGCTCTGAATGTACAAAACAATACTTAACACAGAAAGGTATCCATCACTCTTAAAGCATCTGGATTTTTTCTTTCTTTTTCTATACTCTGGATGTAAATGCCTGTTTGTTGAGTCGGATTTGAATGAAAAACCTTCATTTTCTTCACTCCCTCCTAGGTGTCAGTGATGAGAGCTGTGCTGGTCAAGTTTGGCAATGAAAATAGTAAGTTTGTTGAAGAGGGCAAATGACAGGGAAAGACAAATGGGGGCCGTACCAACCCTTTTTATGTAAAACAATATAGTCACATTCATTATGTGAACAAAAATAACTCTCTGAATGAACTTTTTAAAAAAACGAGACAATCATGAAAATTATTTCCATACGATTAAATGGCTTTCTTTCAGCTTTAAGCCATTTTGGAAGTTCAACCTGATGCACTTGTGTAGGTTCAACTTCATTTATTTGGGTTGATTGAAAAAAAAAAGAGTAGATGTAGTTGAACTTCATTCATAACCAAACCTTATAACCATACCTGAGGAGGGCACACAGTGGACATGAGAGCCTGCTGTACATGGGTGAATCACCAAAACGTCACATGCTGTCTTTGCTCTGTGGTGTGGATAGGCTGTCTTTGCTCCATGGCATTGACTGGCTGTCTATGCGCTGCGATGTAGACCGACATCCCTTGCTAGTATTTTTCCACAATGTGCATACATACACCTTAACTCTACATTTAGTACAACATGAGACGCTTGAGTGGGCAAACGAACTTACCTGTTCAAATTAGAGGCTAACCCAAAGCATTTACAGGGATTGTCATCAACAGTTCAATGGAATAGAATACCCTTAGTCTTAGTTATTAATATTCTAGACACCGGTCTATGCTGTAACCACCTGGACTAAGCCATGGAGCGTAGACAGCCAGTCTACACTAGGACAAAGACAGCCTTTGGAACCTATATATTATACCCATGTACATCAGGGCCTCATGTCCACTGTGTGCCCTCCTCGCTCATGGTAAAATGATAGCTATAAAATTGCTCTTAATTGATTTGCGCCCAAAAGTAAATAAGTTCAAACCCAAATAAATGAAGTTGAACCTACACAAGTACATCAATTTGAACAGCCAAAATGGCTTAATGCTAAAAGAAAGCCACCTACAGTCATATTTGGTCAAAAAGCGGCAACATTCTAATATTAGCTGATGTTTTAAGTTTGTAAAAGGGTTGAAAATTAAGAAGCAGTTTCCCAGCAGATCCCTGTGCTTCGTAGTCTGTCTTCTGATCAGTGTGGGTTCATTGCAACAAAGATTGTTTGTCAAATTTCATTTTGCAAAAGTTCAGCAAGTGAGACTATAAATACAAACCAGTTCAACCCTTCAGCTCCAGCGTCTGAGTTCCTCTCCCCTCAGGCGTGCTCGCTCAGCTTTCCTATAGTCAGTCATCAGCTCTTCTCATTATTTGGTTTCAGCTGCAACACGAGCAGACAAACTTATTGTTTGCTCGCCGTGTTGCTGCTGTCTATTAAAATCTGTCTGCTCACAGCCTGCAGTTCAGTCTTGATCATCTCACCTGTGGCTCAGGGCTGACATCCTCACATCACTTCATCTACATATCTAGAGTAAGAGACCCAGAAGTGCCAGGAGCTCTCTGACAAATCTTCATCTTTAGAAAATAAATATTCATGAGCGGAGCCGATTTATCTAAGTTATAAACAGAAACCCTGGTATTACAGCAAAGCTCTCTGTTCCTGCCTTTCGTGGCTGCAGACTCCTTGACCTTTCCCACCCCTCTCGGTCCGCTCGCATGCTTCTTGTACAAATCAGCCCGTAGTTTCATGAGCAGCCCACCTCTCACCTGAATCAGCCTCCATAACAGGAGAAACTCTTATTTATTTAGCTACAAGTTGATCATTCAGCTGTAATCTGCTGCTGCAGTAATTTGTTTTTGTCCTCCTGTAATTTTCCTTCCACTTGAATCCTTGACCCTCCCACCTACCACCACCTGCCTTTAAGCTGTAAACTTCACGGTAAATTGCACCAGTGAGCCCGTTACCATCTGTGTTTGGTCCTTCCTCTCTGCCCGCTCTGAGATTTTAACTCTCAGCTAGAGGATATTCATGAAGAGCTGTTTTCTTTTTCATTCAGAGCCGTTTAGTGTACACCACACCCAAAGGGGCACTGCTCTGCACGAGGAGGTGGATCTGTGGCTGCGTGTGTTTGCAGTAAATGTGGTAAGATGGCCACCTGGACTAAAGGAAGTGAAGACAACCACCCCAGCCTCCCCACAGACACACAGACAGACAGATAGATAGCCCCCAGTTTGCAGATGAGCTTTGGTCTCAGCCTTCACTGCCTTTAAGATACAGCTACAGTCAGGCCTGAGCCACCAGGCAGCACTTGACTTTGTGGGCCTGCAGCGCTCCTGCTCCACAGCAGATAGTCTTTGACCTCCCAGACTCTTCACCTGTGGACACTGACCAGACGTTCTCATCCTCAGACATGCTGCTCTGAAAACTGCCTGAACAGAATGTCTGAGTTATTAAAAAAAAAAAAAAAAAAAACCTGCAAGGAAGGTTCTGTCTGGGTCGATTGTGGTGCCCCTGTTGATATTTAAGTACACTGTAAAACAAGTCTGTAAAAAATGCAGCAAAACACCATCATAAAGCACCAATAATTTAAAAAAGTGTCTTTTACCATATCAAATACATTGAATAACACTTAATTGTGAGACTGGAGAAAACTTGAACTCTCACTGTAAAAAACTGCTCAGATAAAAACAATCTACTGTAAAAACAAGTGAATGGGTGCAGATTAAACTGCAGTCATTGATGTTTTGTGCATTGAAATATATGGTATTAATATGTTGAGCAACACAAACCTAAATTTTCACAGGATTTCGCATGATTTTAAAAGTATGGTGCACTGTAAAGTAAATCTTGTTGTTGTTTTTTCATTGAAAAAAACTGGCACCTGTAGTTGGCAAGGATTTTGTGTTGTAAAAGTTTGCAAAATAAAACATTTTACAATATTTAAAAGTGTTATCGTTTAACAATTAAATTAAATTTCAACTGTTAAAATCAACAGATATATATTTTTAACATAGCCACAATGCTATTTGTTCTATTTATTCCTGTTACATTCTAAAATGTGTTACTGCCTTTTACTAAGTTAAAATTACTGAAACATTTCAACACTTCAAAATATAGAGTAGAATTTTAGCTTTAATATAAAGTCGAACAAACCCTGAATAATGACAAAAAGTAAGGAATGTTTCCAATGATGTCTGAATGAAAGGATTCAGGAGATTTACTTAATAATTTGAGTAAATGCAACTTAAGTACCCCTAAACTATGGAGAAAAATGAAGAAAATATTTTGAAAAAGTTGAGTAGATGATTGAACTGAACTTAATTCCTTACCTACTCAGGAACAATGAGTGTGGAGGGCACACAGTGGACATGAGACACTTTCTTTACATGAAACAAGGAAGTATCTCATGCTGTCTATGCCCTAAAGTACAGCAATGTTCTAACATAATTTACAGTCATACACTGTAATCTAGTATTTTTTCTTATATTATGGGCAGTTACACATGGCGAACAAGATCTCTCTCACCTAAGCAAGAATCTACCTCTTCTGCAGGGGAGGGCAATTAATGTTTACTCGAGGCAGCAGGAGAAACCTAATGTAAATATGTGAAACTGTGGTTTGGGTCCGATAGGAAAATACTCCTTTGGAAGTGATAAACAGTAAAAGCACAAACAATCATTGCATTGGAGTTTCATTTCATTTTAAGCTTGTTAATTCCCAAATATACTGTATAAATTTAAATCAAATTTAAACAAAATAATAACATTTTTAGCTTTATTTCACCTCTTCAGTGAGAAAAATCTATCTGTCTTCAGCTTGAACAAGCTCATTGAATCTGGATGAGTTTCTGAGGGATGATCATCAGTGATAGAGGATCCTGATTTGGTTTCGTTGAACTTCATCACTTCATCATTTCATCAGCAATGAACTGTATGAATGGAGCTCTGACCTGATTTCTCTTGACTTTCCTGAAAAATAAAAGTTATGTGACATAGTTTTGCTCTGTCCCCACGCGGTTATTCATGCCTTCTCTTAAAAGTAAACCAAGCACTCAGAAATACAGAGAAAAATGCCTCTGATCTCTGAAGTTTAACAAAAAAAGAAAAAGAAAAATCATATAGTGCAAATGTTTATGTCGTTAAAGTAAAATTAGGATTTTTCAGCAGCTTGTTTGAGATCTTTCCCCTAAAGAGAGGCTATGGGTGTTAAAATGATCTTTTTAGGTCCTAAAAAGGCACCAGTGTTATTTTTAGAGTATTTCATAACCAGTAAAAACTCCTCACTGGGCTTTTGAGCTGCGTGTGGACAGCTTTGTTCATTATCAGCAATGAGTTTGCTGTAAAGGCCACTTTCTCTGAGTCTAAGGGAGGAAACAAAGGCTTGAAGAATTTCGAGCTGTGGCTTTCATGAACTATGATTTCAAAAAGATACTATTTTTATTATATCCTCAGCAACACCCAAGTGACACTTGACAACAATTACAACACATTTCTAAAGGATGTGAGAGGTTTTGTCGTCTTTTTTGTTGCCCCACCATCATGGTAACAGCAATAATTGAACTAAATCAAATGCAAAAACATCATCCACCAGAGACTTTTAAGGACATATACTCTGATAGGCTCCTCAGCTTTTCAATAAAAAGTAGATTCGAGTCAGTGTTTGAATAATTTCATGTCTAAACTATCAGACAAGAACCACTACAATGACTTCACGCTCGATGAAATCTTACAAAACCGTCGGAGCACCCTGGCATAAAAAGAATAAATATAGCCTCACAGAGATACCTTTTCAATTCCCACAAACAGACACTGAAAAGCCTCTTTATCTGACTCCTTCTTCTTCAGCACATTCCTTTTTATGTGAAAATTGCAGAGAGCAAATAGTATTAAAAAGAGACACGTACAACACATCACTGACTCTGAATTGGCCGTGAGGAGGGGGAGGAGAGGGGGTGGGGGGATTTACCTCTTCAGGTACCCCTTGAGTCCTGAGAAAAGAGGATATTGTTTTCGGGGATTAGCGCTGACAGAGCCGAGAGCAGAAATATGTTGAACGCTTCAAAGTAAAGAGAGAGAGAAATTCTCAGGTGAACTCCTGAAGCAACCTGGAATAACCTTGATATACTTTTCTCATTTCCAAGTCTGCCGTTGTTTCTCATCAGCGTTTAAGGTGTTTCTTTAGCACCGTGAGTCATAAACATAACACACCTGAGTGAGTTGCTCTAGGAATTAATGGCCATAATGACTGCAATTAAACTCTGCAATTAAGTCTCATGTGCAGGAAGCTGAGTGTTATGACACACAGGAAGCACAGCAGAAGTGTTTTACCATCTGTAGGTTTCAGGTACTCATCTTTCTTTCATTCTTTCATTACACTGTGGATCAAAGATTGTTGTATTTCAAACCAGAAATGTACAGCAGAAATATTATGATTTCCACCATTTGTGACCTATAGTAACGAAAGCGCATTGCTGCCACGGTAAAAAAAAATTCAAAAAAATAAAAAATCTTCCTCTGACTTTTTGGTAGAGATGGGATTTATGGCTCTTTGAGAGGAGCCGGATCTTGGTGAGCCTTTCAAAGAGTCATTAAAAAAACTGGCTCCTTTGGCTCATTTTTATTTTAAGTTTTAAGAAGCCAGTCTGGCCTTAATTCATTTTATCTTGGAAATAATCACTGAGAGGAATTTAGATATCCCACCAATATGAGTTTGAATTAATTTGAAATATTGATTTTGACCTTATTGACACGTGTGGATTAGTTTTTAAAGTCTGATCTGGATTCATTGTAAATATTCCACAGGGTGGCGCCGTATCACTCTGCTTTGACTGCGACGTCACTATTATGAATTAGCCTTTGTACAAATTCAGGGGGGTGAACGGATCCCTGCTGCGACTCGGTTCCCATCGTTCATATTAACGAGCCATTCGAACGAACCGGTTCGTTCGTGAACGTCACAGCACTACTTTTTGGGTTTTAAGCAGGAGGTGTCCGAAAAGTTACCACCAAAATTTAGAGTTAATGAATTATCTAGATAGTTCAGTATCACAAATTGTTAGTAGTATGTCATTTATCTGCAGAGTATTATTTAGTCACTTATCTAAGTCCCTTGTTGCAGTGTTAAAAAGGAACATTAATGAGAGACGCACAGGCCTGTGTGTAGGAGAGACGGGTCTGTGAATAAACAACTGTTGTCAAAATACATCTCAGTGTACACAAACTTATTGTGATATCATCCACAGAGCTCAATAACTGCAGAAATTCTCTATGTTTTAATCCAATATGAAATAGAAATTAAATAAATCATCTACAGTGAGCCACATGCAATTCTCCATCCAGTTTCCACCTTCAAACATGAGTTTAGCTATAATCACCTTTTAACATTGTGATTTGGTTTCACAAAATAATGAAATAACTCAGTATCTCAAAATTCATGGCAGCAATACGCTTCTTTTCCTGCTCTACCAAAAAAGGGGGAAATCCTTTAGGGAAATCAATAGTTCAAGCTCAGAGTAAGCGAGAAAATTCTTTGATTCTGTACAAAGCACAGCCAACATCCAAATCAATGAAGCCGTGTTAGGTTTTTAAAACCCAACGACACAAAACAACAATAAATTAAGACAAAATAAAACTCCAAAATGCCTAAATAATTCCTAGGGATTCCAATGAAAAGAACAATTGTCAGCAACAAACGTCCAGTTTAAAGAGTCTTTTAAGTTAAATCAAAGTTAGTCGGTGAGTAATCCAACCACAAGAGCCTTTATGCACCAATCAGTCCTTTTAAGTCTGTTAATCCACAAGGAAGCAAAAAGAAAAACAGTTTAAACAGAATGATTGATCAGCCAAAAGATCTCTGGTTTACCAGGCACAAAAATAGGAAACTGAAGTGAACTCACCAGATCTAGGACAGAGTTAATGTCAGGAAATGGCGTACTTTGATCTCCTCCACCTGTTTTACAACAGGTGATCTGCAGACAGCAGAAGGAGCGCGGTGTATCCAAAACCCCAGAGTATCTCTTTGGTTTAACAGCTACTAATATTACTTCAAGTTACTTTCAATCACTTTTTCCAACATACAGATTGTCCGCGGCTTTGGTCCTCTGTTCACTCTCCACATGGACAATGTTCTTCCTGGTCGTGATCTTTTCTTCCACATGACAAGCCCATAGCAAAGAAAATGTTTCTTTTCTCTTGTTCTGTTTTCTCTTTGTAATTTGACTGCTTATTTCTTGCATATTATACCAATTGCACATGTTTTTGTATTTTATTCTATTTGAACACTTATTCAGTATTTTATTGTATTCATATATTAAATCTTATCTATTTATTTTATTTAATATTTAATTTTTATTGTATTCCTTATTTTCCTTCTTATCCCTAATTATTCCTTTCTACTCTTGTACCGTGTGATGAGCATGTGGCAACACTAAATTTTCCCAACAGGATCAAAAAAGCATTTATGATTCTGATTCTGATTGTTTTTGTGCTCCTTTTATTTACCTTTACATGGACTTCTCATTTAACAAAGGTGACACTGTCTCGAGTTGACATCATGGACTGCAGCTGTCATATTTCTGACCCACCAGAGGATTATTACACACATAAAGGTAATCCTGTACTAATCTCATGTTAAGGTTTATAAAGCACTGAACAAAATGCTAATACCTAACTGGGCTGTTTTAATTCTAGGTATGATAGATTCTTCAAGTTGCTGGAAACATTCTTCAGAGATATTGCTCCACAGCTGCTGCAGATTTGTGTCTGAACATCCATGATGAGAATCTCCCATTCCTCCACATCCTAGAGGAGCTGAGACTGAGATCTGGAGACTGTGGAGTTAGTTTGAGTACAGGAAACTCATGGTCATGTTGCAGTTTGAGATGATTCTAGCTCTGTAACAAGTGTTTAAGATGGTTCACTGAGCTCATAAAGGGATGGACATGGTCAGCAGCAATACTCAGGTAGACTGTGGACTTTAAACCAGGCTTAGCTGATACCAAGGGTCCAAAGTGAGACAAGAAAATCTCCTTCACACCACCACAGCAGCAGCAGCTGTCTTGGATGTGTTATGTGTTCAGAGATGATCTGCAGACCTTGATTGTAACCAGTGCTTATTTGAGTCACTGGTGTCTGATTAAAATAGATGCATTCTTTGTAAACTTGCATCACAGGGACTTATTT
>RPOG01002416.1:42725-94483 GCA_008086565.1 Thalassoma bifasciatum
GCTCGTTGGTCTAGGGGTATGATTCTCGCTTCGGGTGCGAGAGGTCCCGGGTTCAAATCCCGGACGAGCCCATGTAAGTACAACAAGCTTGTGGCTTGTTGGTCTAGGGCAGGGCTATTCAATTAGTATTAACTGAGGGCCGGACACCAAATACAGATACCAAATCAGGGGCCTGAGATATATTGCTTCAGATATGGGTAGCTATTCATTTAAGCAGCTGTATGAAGACAATTTGTAACAACATATTGGAAAGTGCTTACTATATTTTTAATGCACAACAGACTGTAACCACCTCCTCAATGGATGCAAGCATACACTCCTTGACAGTCTCTGCGTGTGTAAATGGCATTTTTCTTTTGCCTAATAGCCATGCTACTCGTAGCGATGCTGCTGAAGCTCTCTCTTGTTCAGTGCAAGCCCGAGAAAGTGTGAGACGTCTTTGATGATAACATGCTGTAAGTCCCAATATCTTCTAGTGGCGAGCATCAGACTCCAGCGGGAAAGCGGTGTCGAAGTTGGCGTGAGTCGTTTTGAAATGTCTCCTCAAGTTGTATTCCTTGCACACCGATACACATCCGTTGCAAAGTAAACATACTGGCTTCATACAGACAAAAACAAGCAGATACTTCTGAGTCCATTCGGCGTTAAATTGCCTGTTTTCTGAGTCCACTTTTCGTTTTTTTAAAGTAGTAAGAGACATTATCAATGCCGCTAGCACAAATCTGGCGCTTCTGTCGAGTGTCGAGATGAGAGCTGCGCATGCGTCAATCGGGAAGGACCGTGGTAGATGAATGAATAAGGATACTTGCGCCACCATGTGGTCAGACCAGGGTAAGACAAGCAGATTGAGGGAAAGACGGCATGTCTGTCACATTATACAGATATGCTTGTCTGCAATTAAAGAATAAATGAAACATACAGTGATTAAAGTGTAAGGGCCACTGAAACTAACGTCGCGGGCCGGACCCGGCCCCCCGGGCTGCCAATTGAATAGCCCTGGTCTAGGGATATGATTTTTGCTTAGGGTGAGAGAGGTCAAGGGTTCAAATCCCTGCGCTGTCGCATCTAGGAAATGCTGCATACATAAGGAAGTTAGGCGGTCTTTAGAGCGTGTACTCCTTTCTAGAATATGAACACGTCCCAGGTTACTTGATTTTTATAACTCCACACTTTCCATGCTCGTAATGGCATGGCTGCGTGCCCTTTGACAGCAATCTACTGCAAGCCTGAAAGCACATCCCAAAGAGTGTGTTGTAAGTGGAGTTATGTTGATGGCTGTCACCTTTCTGGACTTGCATGTGCTGTCAGCTTATGCCATACAGATCTGTGCATTCATTTTCTTTGATTCCTGAAGCCCTTTTGCAAACTGAAGACCTCTGGTTCCATTGTAGTCGTTGAGAGTTGTGTTTCTTTTCAAAAGCTCCAGACGTTCTTGTTTACTCTTTAGACCATTAAACCAAATCACCTGACAGGTGAGTGAACAAGGTATTTGGACATCATAGGTGGACATATTGGCAGTTGCCTGATTCAAATGGAGGTACCTCTTGTAAACTCTCCTTTTAACAGTCATTTTTGTGGCTCGTTGGTCTAGGGGTATGATTCTCGCTTAGGGTGCGAGAGGTCCCGGGTTCAAATCCCGGACGAGCCCGTGTAAATACTGGGTGACAGGTGGGAATTCTGAAGTCCCATGGCATTGACGATAACAATGAGCACTTATTGGCACCAATTCTTGAGCTAAACAGTTGTTGGTGACCTTGGGAGCATTGCATAAACCCAGGATAAGAGATTAAGCCTGGAAATAGTGCTGGTGTTTCCTTTCTTGTATTATGTCGTACATTCGTTCATGTTGCTGAAGAGGCAGCTCTACTTCAGCAGGTGTATAGAACAACATGCGTCCATGTTCCATTTTTCATCAGTGAATCTGTGATTCATCTTGTGGTCTTCTTCAGAAAGCTGTGAACGCCCACTTATCCCAACGATCCACTCCTGGCTTGACTAAGCCACATCTTTTTATCCTGGATCAGCAAATGTACAACCAATCAATCCAAGGAAGTGCAGATATGGCTCAGTCAAGCTGCGACTGCTCAGTTATCCTGGTTGTCTTTATCCTACTTTGGTGCAATACTCCTCCTGTGTTCTAGCTGAGCCCCTCTGGCATCAACAAGTTATTTAGTCCCAGAGAAATGCTGCTTACTGCATATTCTCTCTCTTTGGGACCATTCACTGTTAACCCTAGATATGGGAGTTGGTTGAAATCCCAGAAGATGAGCAGTTTACCAACAACCATGCCAGGTTCAAAGTCTCTCGAATCACCTTTCTTCTTCATTCTGATGCTCAGTTTTGAACTTCAGCAGCACGTTTTTCATCATGTCTACATGACTTAATGCTGCAGAGTTGCTGCCATGTGATTGGCTGATTGTCTAATTGTCTTAATGAGCAGTTGAACAGGTGTTCCTGATTAAGTAGCTGCTGCGTATACATGTGAACATATGCTGATTGTGTATGTGGCCTGATACAGAGGCTCCAGTTCCTTCTTCCTTCTCTCCATTACTTTACCGTCACATGGGGGTTCTTGTCACACCCCGTCGAGTCCATTTCCCATAACCACCTGCTAACCATCATTATCCCTTACCTATTACAGTTATATCTGCATGTAAGACCGTATGCAACAGGGATCATAAGCCCTTGGCAGAGATTCGCTTTCATTTTAAGTGCTGAAACGATGTGCTCTCCTTCATTGTTCTTACTCTTAGAATCCCTTTTCTTTAATCATTTTTCTACTTGTACCATGCAGCATGTGGTAATTTCAAAGATGTCTTAATTACCATGAAGCTCATAAATTAGCCGGGGCTTGGTTTTGATTAAAGATCTGGCAGTGGCTTGGCGCTGTTGAGCAGAATATCACACACACAGATGGGCTGGCTAGCAGGGAAGCTCAAAGCACCATGACATGATAGATCCACTCTCAACCACAGCCTATTTGCTTCACTTCTGCTAATCAATGTCCCTCCTTGGAGGTGTTCCCATCAGCGTAGATGAATCTGCCATGTCGAAGGGGTTGGGGAAAAAAAAAAAAAAAGCAAATCCTCCTCCTATGCATCTTTTCCTCACGCCAACACTCTCCCCTCTTCATCTGCTTGTCCTCAGGCCTCTCATTCTGCGGCCAAATTAAGAGTAAAGTGCACACTACCATCTGTGCAGACGGTGGAGGGAGCTAATAGTTCCACCCAAGGGATGAAAACCTCATCACTGTTGACCCCATGAGGAAAGCCAAGTCTGAAATGGCCTTCTCGCTTGGACAAACTATTTACTTCTACTGTGCTGCTGGCGAATTAAGAGGAAGGAGGTTTGGTCTGGACGAGGCCCTGCCCTCCTAAAATAAATTCCCCTGGATAGTGAAATTATTCTGAACAGTCCCACTTGTATCCAGGCTTTTATCAAAGTGACCTTGTGCTTAAAGCAGAAAAATAAAATGACAGGCTCTTCAAAAGCTGTCATCAATTTCAAGCCTTAATTGAAAGTTTGCTCCCAGTAGACGTCTGGCCACTCTAGTTGTGTTAGAGGTGCTTGTTTTCCAGCCTGTTGATGGCAAAACACTTAAAAATCCTCTGCTGACATTTATCTGGTGGACTGGCTTTGTGTGACTGTTGTCGGGTGGCGGAGGAGAATGAAAAACACTTTTATGTACACGACTTTTGTACTAAAATACACACCTGAAAAATCAAACCAAGGATAAAAATCTTAACACCAGTTGAAAAATTGCACTAATTTACACTGTGCTCTGTTGGATCATAAAAAAGTTCTAAGTAGAGTTTCAAAACGCAAACAAAAGAAATGGGTGTGAGGCAAAAAAAAAATTCAGACAATGCAGTGAAATAGTCTGTTCATCAGCTGATCAAAAATTTAAGAACACAGCACAAAAAAAAAACTGTAACTGTAAAATGTATATATATATATATTTTTTCTTACATTGTTTTCAGGAAAAATGAAACACTAACTGGAGTGTTTATACCTCATTTTTATTATTTGTTTTAAAGTTATGTCCATATGTGTATAGCACTTTGTTTTCAGCTGTAATTGTTTTTAAGTACTTTATCAATAAAGTTGAGTTGAGTTGATTTAAATAGAAATCAGAGTTTAAAATAATAAAAAAAATAGTAGTGAGGAGCTTCACTGCTCTTATTCCTCACTTCAAAAATGAGTTTGTTCATGCTCCAAGTACCAACATTTTCTCAGTTCGCTCTTCTTTTTCCTGATGCCTCTCCTCCTTCTCAGCTTCCATCTCCAAAAAGTCAAGAACATTATCCTCTATACTTGAAAATGTTTTTCTAGCTGGAGGTTGCTGGTGGGATATATATATATACAGTATATTTCAACTACTATTCCCTTCCTATGTTCAATTTCATTTACTTATTTTTCTATATACTTTTTTTTAACTTCTAATTTGACTTATCCATTTTTTTGTTCCTGTAACTTCACCTCTGACTGATACAGTGAGTTAATGACCAAAATACTCATGGTTTATTTTCTATATTTATGATTAAGTTAAACATCAGGAAACCTCTTTTCTGTTATTAAGTGAGCAGATTCACAGGTGTTTCTTTTGTGTCGTTTCACTTCAATCTAACAGACTGTCTAATATTTTTGTTATTGTGTTGTGTTGTGGTTGTGCTGATTTATTCCACTGACACAAATTCATCTTAGTGCCCCTGAAACAGCATTAGTGCCGTGCATTGTGGGAACAGTTTGTTGGGTAGACTGCTCCTCTGAAACTTTCATGGATCAGTAGAGCATCAGTAAACTTCAGATCTCACAAGTTCTGGCATTCTGCCTACTACTGCTGAATTCCTGCCAAATCAGAAGCCCCTACACGTGTACTAGGCGGTTTGGAAAACAGCCAGTTATCTTCATTCTGTGACGTTACAACACATGTTTCTTAACTTGTACTTCTTAAAAAAAACAAACAAAAAAAACCACCCACTTCCTTGAAGCCTGTTTTACTGTTAACTCCTCAAAGTTCAGGTAATTGATAATGAATCTGTGAAGCTGTGGTTCCCAAACTTTTTTTGAAGCCCCTCCCCTTTTTATGACGTATGTAATTATTTTCAGGCCCCCTACTCTCTACTACAAACCACATTATTTAAAATGCTTTTTTGTGTGCTTCACTTGCAAACATTCAAAGGCCTCATTTATTTTAAACACTGTCACAAATAATTTATAGATAACTATAGCTTCACTCTGTGCCATCTTGCAGAAAAAAAAAGTATTACTGAATGATATGTTTTTCTTTTTTTTAAGATGTATAAAGAAAACTGCCTCTGCACATTAACTTTTTCCTTGACAGTAAACATCAACTTACTCACAAAGGCAGTTGTCACTTTAATGGCTGAAATATTACAAGCATGCTTTAATTGTAATTGTGGATCAACACACTCTTGATCTCCTGACTCCTTTGGCTCTGCGCCCCCCTGTCATAAATCTGTCACCCCTCTAAGGGTCACGCCCCTCAGTTTGAAAACCACTGCTGTAAAGCAACGTGTCAGAGAGGAAAGTGAATTTTTATTTCGTCAGACGCAAACTTTTATAATCACCAATGCTAGCTTACTATGAATAGGCTTGATGACAGAAAAAGCATGAGTGGTGAGGTGACAGACTCATTACAATTCACAGAAGTCTTAGCCTATAGACGGATTTAGAAAACGAAAAGATTAAAAAAAACTCACTACTGCACTTGTTTGGCTGCATTTGTCTTTTTTACTTAAGAGCTGTTCATTTCTGACTCTTACTTTGCTAAACTCCTTGACTTTTGTAACAGTCCCTGTTAATACAAAATACTTGACAGTAAACAAACACATCAACTGTGTTCTGGTCTAATGCAGGACAGGGCTTGACTTGACACTCAATACCATGTTCATTTAAAGCTCTAAATGTTTGTATGATAATCATTAAATTTGCATAACAGTGTAATTTCACACAGAACTCACATTTGTATGCCGCTCCCTCAACAACGCCAAGTGGACACCACCAGAGCTGTACGTCTGTAGTGAGTCAGTATGAGTGCAGACTCTCTGGTGGAGGGTTTTAAAGCCCATAACCTCTCCCTGCTAATTGGTTTGGGGCAGATTTACAATGGCGGACCCTCCGCAGGAACATGCAAATTGGGGGGTTGGGGGTAGGAAACTGTGTGGTATGAAAAAAAAGCCTCCATCTATCTACCTTTTTTTATACCTAGTCATGTGACCAATCTGTTTTTTATTAACCAAGTTAGTTTGAGGTCCTTTTAGCTGTTTTTTTTTTTTTTTTTTAATTGTTGCACTTTTTCTGTGGTTTGTTGCGTTCAAATTTAAATCGAGGACATACTTTCACACAAGTACATTTTCAGTGCCAACATCTCAGAACTTTCCTTTGTG
The DNA here is from genome assembly GCA_008086565.1 of Thalassoma bifasciatum. Lineage (NCBI taxonomy): Eukaryota > Metazoa > Chordata > Actinopteri > Labriformes > Labridae > Thalassoma > Thalassoma bifasciatum. The sequence goes on from RPOG01002416.1 coordinate 49,136, forward strand.
CCATTTTCAATCAAACATGAAGATAAAATAAATTGCAGAGCATCGACATATTCTTTTGTAAACATTTGGATAGTGTCCACATTTTTTTAGATTTGGGGTTATGACAGCATTTTAATTTTTCTTTGCTGAAAGACCAATAATTTGATAATTGAGTTCTTTTAGAATCAGGTTTACAACGCTCTTTGTAGCTCAAGGTAATTTCATCACAAGCTCCATCACATGTATCTAATCTTTTGAAATGAACTGAAAAGGGTTTTTACAAAGGAATGTTCATACCTGGGCCTGAAACTCCAAGACCTTGTTCAGTACAACATTATGCAAGGTGAACTTAGATGAGTCCCTTTAAAAAACCTGTCCCAGAAGAACATTGTGTAAATAGTTTCATCTCAGGATTGTTCATTATGGGTAAACATCACCAAAGGTATCAAAAGTCTGACTGTCATCTTAAATTCAGCCTGAGAAGAAGACCATTCAACTTGATTCAGTAAGTCTTCAATATCTGTGAATTTTATGGGAAATGTGCACAGATTCACCCCATGTACAGCAGAGTCTCATGTCCACTGTGTGCCCTCCTCACTCATGGTTTCAGGGTTTGGTTATCAACTTATTTGATAGGTTACTGCCATGACATGGGTTGTCAGAATTTAGTTCTTTTTTCAGATTTAACAACTTAAAATTTATGGTCAAGTTTACTTGGAAATTTTGAGGCAACCGGTTTCCTAAATTTCTCAAGTAAAGTCAACAAAATAAAGTCGCCTTTACTAAGTTTAAGTGAGTAGACTCAACAGAGTGAGCTAAAATAAGTAAAGGTAACTTTTTTGTCTTAGGTAAGATTTACTATTACATTTTACGGTGTATGCGCTGAAAATCAGGGGTGTGTCTAGATATTTTAGACTTGGGTACCTGACCAGACTTATGCATGAATTATGTGAACCTACACTCCAATAAAAAGCGCTTTTATTTGCTTATTTGAAATTACAGGATTAACAGTTGTTAGCTGTGGTAAAAAAATAATTGAATAAATATATTAATTAAAAAAAAAAACCCATCAAACTAGACCTAAAGGTGGGGTCTACAGGAATTTCCATTACTGTTTATAAACATACCATCCATACTGAGCTCTTCCTTGGCTCAGTGCCAACGGCAGCACACACCCACTGCCTTCAATCGTAGCCAATCACTGTAGCCTCATGAACACGCTCACTAGCCCAGCGAGCACCTGCAGCATGATGTCTCTATGTGGGAGAGACTCAAGAGCTGACCATCTGACTTCCTGCAGGTGTCTAGCCATGAGGTATCCTGCAAATATGTATCATTCCTTCTCCGTGCTGCTATCATAGCAGCTTGGTATGGCTTCTTCTGCTATCATTAACACACAAAGTCACATGATTGGCTGGGGTCACCATGCTTATTCTCCGCCCAGAAATGTCCCAGAGTCAACCAGAAAATCAATATAACAGGCAGAGGAGGTGGTTGACGCAGACACAGACACTGTGAAACATGTATAGAGGCCCAGAGAAGATGGATTATTCCTGTGAAAGATGACATCATATAATCTAGGAAATCCTGCAGACCCTACCTTTAAACATGCCATTAAAATAAGCATTCAAAGCTAAAATGTAATGAAACAGTGCTGCATTGCACTGAAAATATTTCTGTACAAGCTTTATACGGACGTGACAAAATATTACAAAACATACATTTTGCTAAATCGTGTAGCACTAATGTAGAAGTGATAAAATTATGATGTCACTTACCTTTGTCTTGCGATCAGATAAAGGCCTCTCCAAACTAAGCTTTTGGGTTAAATTTCAAGCTCATTTGCAAAAGTATCTCCCAACAAAAGGCAAGAAATCATTGGATGATATCAGCATATGTCATAACTATATTATAAAATTTTATTTTGGAGAAAACGCTGTCATTCTGAGATTATCATTTCACTTAAAGCACAGTTATTCTTACTCTGAGAGTCAGAGAGAAGCTATAATGGCTAAATTCTCAACACAGCCTCTATCATTGGCATCAATGTTACCATTTCTATCTCATGACATCTTTTTTATCTCTTTCTTGTATTTGTACAAAGTCAGGGCTCTTATCTGAGGTCATCGTCTGACTGTGGGGTCAGTTTCTGCAGCGATGCTGAGCTCAGTCAGGACCAGACCTCTTCAGTTTTTTAAAGGCCAGAGGACCAGACTCAAAAGCATATTTCAAGGAAAGATTTTGAGTTCATTTTTTCATGAAATACAAAATCCTTAGTGATCTTTCTCGTCCGAAATGCAAATCTTCTAACCCACAAACCAAAATACATCATCATCTCCACACAAACTAACATGCTTTCCCTTTTAAATGCTCCGTCTTCATCTTTAAGTATTTAAACAGAATTTGGAAAAAAAGTCTTGTTGCTTGTCATAAGTGATGTTTGTGTTTATGGGAGCAGACATATTTTTTCTTTTCATCATTGCATCAAAAAAGAAAAAAAGACAAACACACTCTCCCCAGATAGAGAAAACTGTTAAGTCTTGAGATGAAGTTGGTGTGAGTCTGTGTGGTAGGATAAGAGAAAGCAGGATGGAAACTCAATTTGCTTCAATTGACAGTTCAAAGGCTTCTATTTGAAATTGAGCTGGTAATTATCTTGTAGGCTGACAGGCTCTGTTAGAAGGCTGACTCTCTCTTTCCCTTAATGCATATCCCACCTCTATTTCAACCCCCACATATCTGCTGTTACAATCCTGCCCTGTTAATTATCTGGCTGCCAACCATTTTATTAAAACCTATAATACTACTTTCATGCTTTTTATATTTTACAAAACCTGCACAGTGAAAACCCACACCTCCACACGACGTGAGATACAGACTCAGCTGAAGAGTGAAAAGTTTAAATAAAACCTGGATTCCCATTTCATTGAAAGTAGTGCGATGACAACCTATCAAACGCCAAAGCTGAAAAAGCCTGTTTTCTGAAAAAAAAAAAAAAAAAAAAAGCATGTTCATGTTTAAGAAAAGCTGAGACAAGGACAGTGCGAGGATTCTGGGAGGAAGTCTTAAAAGGTCAAAACTCCAGCAACACTTGTAGTAGAGAAAACAACCTACATGTTTGAGCTTGAGGTCATTATCAGTCAGGAATTTTTATTACAGGCAGTGTTTGAGTGGTAGAAGGTAAAAACAGTCAGAAATATTTGGTCGTGTACATCCACATTCATATCAGCCAATAAGGTGACCTCACAGGTGGGTTGAGTTAATACTGTTTCAGGTTAAGAGTCCAGGACTGTACCTGTTTGGTGTAATGGTAGTCTTTAAGTTAGTTTTAGGGCTGTCCATGCCTTTAATAAGAAAGGGGTGGACAGAGGATGGAGTTGGAAACAGAGCCAGAGTGAGCATTGACACATGGGAAACAGGCCAGAGTCTGGACTTGAACCTCAGGTTGAACCTCTAGACCAGTGGTTCCCAACCTTTCCCAACTCAAGGCCCACTTGAAAAGCTCAAACATATTTGAGCCCCACCTCCAAACCAATAAGAATGGCAGCTATACTATGCCCTTTTAGAACCCCACTCGTACCAACAACCCAAATTGTATCAAACTCAAAATGTTTTAACTGTTCATAAATATAACAGGGGGGACATTCCTTAGGGATCGTGACGCATAGACTGTATAATGAGTGGACGTAACGACTTCGGCTCTAACTGAAGCTTCCAGCAGATGCCCCGCCCCCTGGTGTCTGGCTGCAGTATAGGTCATAAGCCCCGCCCCCTGGTGTCTAGCTGCAGTATAGGTCATAAGCCCCGCCCCCTGGTGTCTGGCTGCAGTATAGGTAATAAGCCCCGCCCCCTGGTGTCTGGCTGCAGTATAAGTCATAAGCCCCGCCTCCCCATGCATTCACGATATGAGCCGGGAAAACTTAAAAAAATTACGATACCTGGTAGAAACGTTTCTCTCATCCTTACGCTAAGGTAGTATGACGATGTCATCTGGCTGCATGGTGTTCAGGTGTTTTTTTTCTGAGAAGTTAGTTTCTCATTAGTTATTGGACGTTAAAAACCTTGTTATGAGTTTCTTTTTACGATAGTTGACAGCTGCCGTTCGTGAGTAGTTTTTATCGGGGATATAAGAAACTTCGGGAAAGAGCCAAAAGGAGACTAAACCTTCTGAAGAAGAAGAAATAAATATTTTTATTTTTATTTTTTATTTGGCTCCACCGGAAATTCTCTACTGCACAGACTCTGGCTGCATAATGGCGGCTAGAGAAACGGGGTTTTTTGGCTTCAAAAATGTAGAACGGTCCCAGGCGGAAGCACGCTGTACATTCTATACACAGTCATTGGCGTGACGTCACATGAAAGCTATGAATACCAGGGCAAAGACAGCCTGTGTCACCTATGTGATATATCCATGTACAGCAGGGTCTCATATCCACTCCCTGCCCTCCTCACTCATGGTCAACCTGAGGAATGATTTTGCATAAGTTACTCTGATAGAATTTATTTAAGTTCAAATGAGTACTGCAAACTCACAAAAATAAGTTAATCAAATCTACTTTATCTAAGTTAACTTTATCGAAGTTAACACTAAGTACCTCACTTCTGCACCCCTTCACCTTATAATTCTGGATTCATTCCCTTCACCTCCAGGTTAAATACACTAACTTAAACTGCTTCCTCTTCCTCCACTTTGCTTTTGGGTTCTGCTTATTCAACTCACTGGTTACACACACCTTGACATCATCGAGCAGATTGTTTTTATTCACTGTAAACATTTCATCAGAGCATCAATGCTGAGCACCTGCTGTAGTTTGAGTCTCTGCTCCCTCTTTTGTCGACCAAATCGACTGAAAAGAACGTCTCCATTGAACACACTCATATTTTGATGAATAGTAAACTCAGCGGCTCTGTTTACAGATGTGGTTTATAGAAATTAAGACTGATTGACTGATTGAAAGGGTTGCAAATGCTTGAAACAAACTGATTTTAGAGTCAAAATAAATAGTGACCAGGTCATGAAGAAACATCTGATCGAAGTGGAATCTTAAAAGCTGAAGTTGAGTTCAAAGCAAACTCATGAAAGGAGGAAAAAATTATTGACATTGGAAGGAATGTGTTTTTCAAACCTATAAACAGTTTAAGAAAAAAACTAGTTTTTGCCAGTTTCTCATGTGGAAAGAACAGAATGAAGAATTTATAAGAGAAGCATTCTTGCACATATTTCAGTATCGATTTAAAAGTGCAAATGATCAGAAAAACTGTTTTGTTTTTTGTTTTTTTTTCATTTGGCTCCTCTGTAAGCACAAGATCTTTATAAAAACCTGATTTTAATATTTCCAGTCAGGCAGAGATTGGTCTGATCCACTAAACTCTGCCATAAAAATTGAAAAACATCCACATCAGATGAGAACAAGCCATATTTGACAGCTGGATTGGACTTCAAGCTCGGAATATTAAAATTCTCACTGATCTGCCAAATCACAACAAAGTAAATCAAAAAGGACATAAACTGCTCTCTTTTAAAACATTCAGTTCTCTCCCTGTTCTCGACAACCTCACCACCCTCTTTGAGGACAAACAGATCCTCAGAAGAAGTCTAATCACTGAGTTATTACATCTTTTCCAAACTTATCAAATGAAAAGATGATCAGCCATATTTCCTCAGCTTGTTTTGTCATTAAGAAGTTGCTCCTGATTAAAATACCTACTTTTAGAAGGGTTGAGTAAAAATCAAGCTGTCACCATCACAAAGAGTCAGTGACACTGTCAGACATTAACTCTGAAAAATGTCTCTTGAAATGGTCCTGGACAAAGAGAAGCTGCTGTCCATTGTTCACAGCTTTGAATAGACAAACTGTCATTAATTTTGCACAAAGACAAACACCATTCAATGAACAAGACTCTCTGTTGTCGAAGCTGTCCAAACATTATCTTCAGTTTCTGTATCAAGCTGTTATGACAGTTGTATTGTTTTTGCATCTCCTGTTGGTTTGAGAATGTGTTTCTCAAACTGTGAAGTCTTTTAAGGATTTTTCTGTTTGTGAGGATCACGTCTCTGGACAGTAGAGCCTCCACTGTGAGTTTAGACCGAGTTCATTTATGCCATTGAAGACTGAAATCTACATCCACATAATTCCATTAGATTTAATTCAATTTATGGGAGTGTGTGCAAATAACTACACTGTAAAATATAATAAGTTGACTCAACTTAAAATAATATGCAAAGTCGTTGCCTTAAAAAAGCAATTCACGTTAACTTAAATAAAGTGGATTTGATGAACTTATTAGTTTTGAGTTTGCAGTTTTCAAATGAACTGAAATAAATTCTGTTATAGTAATGTGCGAAATCATGACTCAGGTTGACCATGAGTGAGGAGGACAGGCAGTGGACATGAGACCCTGCTGTACATGGATATATCACATAGGTAACACAGGCTGTCTTTGCCCTGGTATAGACTGGCTGTCTACGCTCCATGGCTTAGTCCAGCTGTCAACAGCATAGACTGGATGACAAGGACATCAATAAATTTAATTTTCTTCTATAGAACTCTCAAAAATTCCTGTAAATGTTGTGCATTAGCCTCTAATTTGATTTGCCCACTGAAGCTGCCCATCATGTACGAAGTGTTGAGTTATGGTGTATGACTGCTAAAATGCTAGCAGGGGATGTCAGTCCACATTGTGGACATGGACAGTCAGTCAACACCACAGAGTACAGACAGTCAGTCAGTCAGTGCCTTGGAGCACAGACAGCCAAACTACACCACTGAACATAGGCAACTTGTGCATGATTCAACCATGTACAGAAGGATCTCATGTCCACTGTGTGCCCTCCTCACTCGCGGTTACAGGATTTGGTTATCAACTTATTTGATAGATTACTGCCATGACGTGAGTTGTCAGAACTTAGTTCTTTTCAGCTTTAACAACTTAAAATCTATGGTCAACTTTACTTGGAAATGTTGAGGCAAACGGTTCCTAAAATTAGAAAGTCAACAAAAGGAAGTCTTTACTAAGTTTAAGTGAGTAGACTCAACAGAGTGAGTTAAAAGAATTGAAGATAACTGTTTTTTTGTTTTAAGGAAGATTTACTATTACATTTTACAGTGTACAGAAATATCTGATTCAGTTGCTTGTCTGCATTTTTTGCCAACCATAAAAGTCAAGATGAAAAAAAAAAATTAAACACATCAAGTGTCTCTTATCATACCTGACTGTAAAGGTAGGGCAAAAAATAATATGAGTAAATAACAGCAACAAGCCGTAACATTGAGGAGTTCACCAACCTTGTAGAGTTCACTGCTCATTTCTCATTGGTGTTTGAAAGCAGCAGATCAGCTGTACATATGCAAACATTATTGCAGCATTAGTTCTTCAGGCAGCGGCTGGAGTGTGCACAAAGGTTCCATTCAGAATAATTTCTCTGGAGGTATGCCGAGGATTCAGTCTGAGAGCCGCAGAATTCAAAGCGCTCTCAGTGATGATGCTGAAAAACATTATTTTCCACATCACAGTTGGTGGATGCCAAGGGCAAGAACAGAGAGCAATGCACTTTGGGAAACGTTTGTGTGTTCTCTGTGGGACGTGATCCTGCTTTCATTGTTGGGAGCTGCATCAAAATAAGACCGGAGACAATTTCAAACATTTCTGTAAGAATGACTCATCATGGCTCAGCATGAGTGATGAAAAAGGACTGTTAAAAAACTGTGGGTTGAGTTAATGTTGCAAAAGAATGTGACCAACAAAGGTGGGGCATTAAAATCTAAGGTTTTCAATGACAAATGTATCTTTTATGTTCTGTTTTGTAACTCACAGGATTATGTCCTCAAAGGATAATGAACAAGTGCCAGATCTACATCAGGACAGTTCCAGGGAACCTTTTAACTCCCCCACCAAGAAAAAAAGGAATAGCAACACTTTTTGTTTGCATTTCTTATTGCAACAGGGTAGTAAAAAACACAATCTTTCTTTGATTTTTAAGCAACACTTTTAGTTTTTGAAATATTGGCCTCTACTCAATGGAATGAAATTTCATACAAATGCCATAAACAGTAGAAAAAGTCACATAAAGTGCTATTTTAGAAATAAATTAATTACTCCTAAATATCCAGGGCATTGAACAGTTTTGATTTTTCTAAGTATGCTACAAAATATTGAGAAATGTTACTACAACCAAGGAAAATATTGCATGAAACAAGGTAAATCATTTTTTTTTGTCTTTACTGAAGTGTAATAACTAATAATTCTCACATTCATTTTTACTTGTGATTGAATGCTATAGTGCAAAACATTCATTTTGTATGAAAGAACTTAGAGAACAAAATACAAAACAAGGGGATATTCGTATGTCTTCAAAATGTCATTTGAACAACTTGACTATGGTTGTGCAACAAAACAAATGTTTCTGAGGCACAAGATCCATCACAAAGTTCTACCAAATGGTAGAGATGGTTCAATCAGTTTGATGTAAGTTGGACACTCCCTTTATTGACATAGTAACTCAAAATGTGCTAAACCATTTGGTGGAAGAGGTAGTAAAGAGTTGAAAGCTTTGTACAATGGTATAATGCAGATCATACACTCTTAACCCAAATTAGTTGGCTTTACTAGAAAACTGCGTGGAAACCCGTTGCCTTATACCACTTTAGCTTTTTCACAAGCTGATACTAAAGAGGTTAAGTTGTTTAAAAACAGAACCTTAATTTTTTGCAGTCGTCATAATGAGTTCATATTAGCAATCTTTACTCAAAATCATTTGTTCACATCAATGGCACTAGTTATTCGTACTCATCATTTGTTACAAGTCAGGATTCTGCACTGCAAAGAAAATCCTTTTGTTTTTATGCTAAAAAACTGGCAGCTGTGGTTCCAGGGGAATTTTGTAAAATATACAGTAAAATTGTGAACAACTTTACAGAACAACCTGACAATTTATGGTTTAACATGTTGTTATTAGCTAAAAATTACATTTTACCTTGTAACCATGAGTGAGGAGGACACACAGTGGATATGGGACCCTGCTGTACATGGATTTATCACACAGGTAACACAGCCTATCTTTGCCTTAAATACAAGCTGTCTATGCTCCATGACATAGAAATGTTGTCTATGGCATAGACTGGATGTCAAAGGAAACAATAAATAACATTTTCTTATGTAAAATTCTTGATGATAAATCCTGTGAATAGTTAATTTTAGCTTTGAGTTGAACAAGAAGATTTTACAGTCCATGTTTGTAGCTGCCCATGGATTACAGTGCATGACTGTAAATTATGGTGAAATGCAAGCGGGGGGATGTCAGTCTACACCCCAGAGTATAGACAGTTGTTCAACACCCCAGGGCATAGACAGCTTGTATCACCTGCATGATTGTGATGTTGTGATGTCATGATGTTTTCTCTCTTGACAGATTTATTCTCTCAGACTTAAATTCTCTTCATTAAGAAAGAGAAGTAGCAGGAAAATGAATAGGGGAAATAACTGATCACAAATTCATATTTTCACTCTATTTTACTGAAATATATTATGAAGTACTGGATGATGAATTTGACCAAAACTGTTATAAAAACTCAGTATTGACCCTCTGCCTTATCGATTTTTTCACAGTTGTGTTCAGTATTTTGTTCTTCAAACTTACATCAAACATGTTTGTCATCCCAGCTTTCTGACCTGTTTCAGATCTATCCTCAGTGACTGTTTTCCACTTTGTTTATTCGAGATCACTAAACTCTACTGATGTGAAGTTTCAGACAAGTCTGAAAGCTGGTGAAATTATTTTGGGTCGACCACTTGACTTGTTTTGTTCCATAACCATCAGGATCTTTGAAGAAATTCAAATATCTGTCTTACTGCCTCCAACCACAGCAGCAATGACATGTTTTTTTTTTCTTCTTCTTGATGTAGTAAGATGAGAACCACTTGGATACACTGTAAACTATAATAAGTTGACTTTACTTTAAAAATAAATATGCAAACTCGCTGCCTTAAAAAAAGTAATTTCTGTTAACTCAGATAAAGTAGATTTGATTAACTTATTTTTTGTGAGTTTGCAGTACTAAAATGAGCTTAAATAAATTCTATCAGAATAACTTATGCAAAATCATTCCTCAGGTTGACCATGAGTGAGGAGGACAGGCAGTGGACATAAGACCCTGCTGTACATGGATATATCACATAGGTGACACAGGCTGTCTTTGCCCTGGTATAGACTGGCTGTCTAGGCTCCATGGCTTAGTCCAGCTGTCAACAGCATAGACTGGATGACAAGGACATCAATAAATTTCATTTTCTTCTGTAAAATTATGGGTGAAAATTCCTGTGAATGCTGGGCATTGGCCTCTAAAACAGGCATTTTCATTTGCCCACTCAAGCTGCCAATCATGTACTCAGGCAGTCAATGCCACAGAGCATCGACAGCCAGGCAGTCGGTGACTTGGTGCACAGACAGCCTGTCTACACAACTGAGCACAGTGTGTGAATCACCCATGTACAGCAGGGTCTCATGTCCACTGTGTGCCCTCCTCACTCGCGGTTACAGGGTTTGGTTAGTAACTTTTGATAGGTTACTGCAGTGACATGAGTTGTCCGAACTTAGTTCGTTTCAGCTTTAACAACTTCAAATTTGTGGTCAACTTTACTTGGAAATTTTGAGGCAATCCGTTTCCTAAATTTTTCGAATTAAGTCAACACAAGAAACTTGTCTTTACTAAGTTTAAGTGAGTAGTCTCAACAGAGTGAGCTAAAATAAGTTAAGGTAACTTTTTTTTTTTTTTTTTAAGTAAGATTTACTATTACATTTTACAGTGTATCAAGAATCAGGATGGGCTGTATTTAGACTGGAAAACAGAAACAGATATGACCAAACTTTGAGTAGAACAGACACGAGTCATAGCACCTGTCTCCTGGAGGAATTGTGATTTTTTTTTTCTTTTTTTTTTCTTTTTTTGGTGTTTAACTCATCACAGAAGACTCATCTACATGTCCCAATTACACATGAAATAAGCACAATGACTATCAGGTTCGTTTCTGTAATCTAGTGACCTGTTTTTAGTTGGGTCTCCTGTCTTTCTGATTCAGAACATGTTGATATGATATTTTTCACCCACAGGCCTCCAGAAGAGTCCAAGGTTTTTGATTCTTTGCAGCTGCGGTTATCACGCTCGGGGCCAGATTCACCTTTCAGCATTGATTCAATTATCAATGAATACAGAGCCAAACAGCTTTTGAAGCAGGCTTTGGTGGTGAAGGTTAATTTGTCAGAAACTGCACTGCAGAGAGGAGAGAGGACATGTAATGAAATAAGCCGTTACACATTCAATTTGGGCTGAATTTACTTTTTTCTACGCCAGCGAGCCTTCTTACAAATAACAGCTAATTCACTAACACTTGTACTAACAGCCCCGCGCAGTTAGAGTGAGATATTTACTGTCTGCTGTGAGTTTAGGGTACAGTAACTACACTATATTTAACTCTCTGCTTTATAGTGATGACTGCAGAGGACAGCTATATAAAAATCCCTTTCTTTAAATACAATCGTGTCTGTGGTGAAACTGCTGATCAGCCTGTTCAAGACTGTTTCCTTAAGTGTTTTTCTTTCTTCTTAGGGCAAAATGATTTTGAAGAAGATTAGATAAAGAGATGAACTGGCAAAAAGAAAGAAGGAAGAGACTGAAAAGACAGTTGGTGAATCAGTACAGGTGCCAGACGAGACACAGGTGAAACTAATGAGTGCAATCAAAGAGGAAGGAAACACAAGGACAGGAGTTAAAACTCAACCAGATACACAGGGACAAGAAGAAGTAAGAAACAAAACAGAGAACACAACAGAGAAAGTATGAGACAAGAATAACTACGATATAGAAAACTCATCTCAAACTTTATTAGAAAAGCAACTTTAAAACAATCAGTCTTGAGTGCAAATATACAACAAAATAAGACTGAATATCATACATTAAAACATAAAATTTAGTTAAGATGTCTCCATATGTCTGTTAAACCTTTTTGGGCCAGTGCTGCAAAAAAGAATGATCCAAGTTGAAATACAGTAAGCTGCACTGATCCTCAGTTGTTGTTTGAGTTAATAAGCCTGGATTATAGCCTCAAAGTCTCTGTATGGCAAAGGAAAACCAGCTGGAAAAACTACTGTGCTACACCCAAACATTATGATTTCTGTACTTTTTTATTATTATTATTTAAGGGCAATAAGTTTGCAGCCATCCAGGACTAAACATCATTTAGACAGTTATGCAGTTTTCTGACAGAATAATTTGATTTTGCAGTTAAGGGCAGGAAGATCTGAACATCATTAGCATTAAAGAACGATGAAGTATTACATTTCTTAAAAATTGACCCCAACGTCAGCATATTAAGCAAGAGTAAGGGTGAATTCCAATTCCTGTCTTAACCCTCAATCTCAAAATGCGCGCTCCCGCGAAGTGTAAGTGCTGTCCCGATTCTCAGAATGTGAAGGTTGAGGGGTTAAGTTTGAGGCTGTATCTCCCTCAATACTGAGATTCTCCAACACCACCCTTTGGACTAAGGGACATCCAGAATGCATTGCGCATTTCAGCAGATAAACATGGCGTCAAAGAAGGTGAGCTGCAAATGTATTTTCTTTTGTAATGGAGATATAAATATTAGGAAAACCATTGTATTATCTTAGTTTAGACCCATTTTATGGATTATTTACCTCATTGTTGCATAACATTTGTTTTTATTTTACAATCTTTTGGCAAAAGTGGCCGGTGTGTTGTTCCTATCGTTTAAGTTAGTAAACGTTACAAAATGGTCATTTTTCTCTGTGGTAATGTAGTTTTTTATCAAGATAACAGTCCATATAACATGCTTGTGCCGATAATGGTATAAGATGACAGGGCTAATCTTAAAAAGATGCCCAAAGCCCACGCAAAAGACAAACATCGCTGCAGACGGCATTGTGGCTGATCCTGTAAATGCCTCCGCTTCCTTCTTCCTCTTCTTCTGAATTGAGAGACTGAACGCCGCTTTGGAATAATGCTGCCCCCCACAGTCTGAAGATGTATCTGCATTTAAGGGGTGTCCCATTTCTAAGTCACAAAATAGCCCTTAACACTTGGTTTTGAGGGCGACCAAGATTGAGGGTTAAGATTGAGGGTTAGGAAAGGAATTGGAATTGGGCCTAAGAGAGGAATTGGCCCGAGGATGGAGCCTTGGGGGAACCCAGAGGTGAGAGGTACTGAAGAATAGGTGAGTTTACCCAGCATCACAGGGGTAGAAGATACATTTAAAAGACAGAAACACTAAGGTCGTTTTCACACCTGACCACACGGACTCTGTTCGATTGGGGAGCTGAAAGTTACAACATTGTTGCATTTGTCATATGATTCGGTTCTGCTCTCACACTAAGATGACTGAAGCTCACCAAACCTTTTGAGCCATATCACGTGGTTGAAAGGACACTCATCGATTGGACAAAGAAGGGAGGAACCCCCTGCCCGGAAAAACAACAACAAACAGGGAGCAACGTATGTTGGGTTGGATGTTGTCTCTCATGTTATTGTTTTACATGCACATGACTTCCCAAGTGATCCAATATTACCGCCTGGTGAGGCAGCGACGTCTGCATTTTGCGCTGAGAGTGAAATGAGCACGAGACTTCCTCCACCCAAGATGCATTGTGTATTGCGTCACAACATCACATCCTACGTACATGTCCCTACGTCCTGTGTTTTGGTCCGCTGAGCGTTCACACTGTATGCGAACCGAACCAGGGATCACTTGCAAGCGAACCGAGACCCTTGTTTTCAGGCAGACCACAGTTTGCTTTTTTGGTCTGCACCAGAGTTCGTTTGAGCTTTCACACCAACCCAAATGAAGCGGAATATCCAAGAAAATGAAACAGCTCTGGTGTGAAAGCTACATGCAACAAAAAGGCCAACACAAATTGGATTTACTGTGTCAGATTGTGACTTATCTGCCCTTTCTCTGGGATTTTTCTAGAGAATACACCATTTCTCCCTGAAATTGTTGCAATTACAAATGTTTTGGTATAGATGTGTTTCTTTCCTTGATGTCAGTTAGAGAAACAAAAAAAAGCTGAAGAAAAAAAAGTCATAATTGACACAATTTTACACAAAATGCAAAAAATGGGCCCGACAAAATTGTTGGCATCCTCAACTCAATAAACGGTTGTACATCCTTTGGAAGAAATAACTGAAACCAATCACTGTCCTTGAGATTGTTCATATTTTTTCAAAAATACTGCGTTTCAAGTCCTCAGACACTCCTTAGTTCTTCTTTCTCTTCTCCATGCTTGGTGTAACACACAATGTTGTCCCATCCATTTTTTTTTTGTGTTTTGTGTAAAATTGTGTGAATTTTGGCTTTTTTCTATTTTTCCAATGGACATCAAGGAAATAAACACATTTATCCCCCCCCCCCCCCCCTAAAAACATAAAAAATATATATATATATATATATATATATATATATATATATATATATATATATATGATTGCAACTATTTCTGGGAGAAATGGTGTATTTTTGGAAAAATTCCAGGGGTGCCAATACTTTTGTCCATAACTGTATATGTTTACATATGTGAAATATTGAAATAACTGTTCAACTTTTTTTTCCTCTAATTTTTAACAGTAATATATATTATCAAGAATACTTATTACCTTTGGAATCTAGAATGGTTGAGTCTGTATGTGGTGTTCTATTCCTGAAACTGGTTGGATCTCACTGCCTGGGAAACTGATTGAAGATGAAATGTATATTGACTGGGAATAAACTGAGAGATTTGAGTCACAACTGTGCAGGGATTGATTCTACAATTGATAGATTGCAGACTGTCTGTCTGTGCGTGTGTGTGTGTGTGTGTGTGTGTGAGGATGAGAGCTCACAGCTCAGCTCTGTGCAGCTCAGAGTGGAGATCCTAACAGCTCATCTCAGTCACAATCAGGTGAAAACTGGAGCAAACTGCACTGAGCTGCAGGACTTAGTTGATGTCTTTGCACTTAAGTATCATTAGAATAGTTTGCTTTAAGAATCAGACCTTGAGTCAGAGCAGATAGTCAGACTAATGATGTGTAGTCATGGTGCAATGATAGGCTGCATTTATGGTGATTTCTTCCCCAGTTTATCCATCTGGTGTAAAGTCTTATATTGGATGCTCTGGCTGTTTTCCATTCTCGTTCTTTTTGCAGTTCCGCTGCATTTGCTGAACTGCGCTTCATGTGTCCAGGCAGCATTGTGTTGACACGTTCTGAAACTATTCAGTCTGACATAGCAATGAATCTCTATAAACTGTGAGCAGTGAACACCATGTGCAGCGAGTCCTGCTGGTGCTACTGTCTGGACCAATTGCTATCACTTTGCTTACAATAGCCCATCACTCTGCAACTCCAGAGAAATGAGTGGCTCAACTCCAGCATAGTGTTGTTCTGTTTATCAAACTGGTAGAGCCAAGAGCTGCAACGTCCAAACAGTTTCAATACAGACAGTTTTTCTCTTGGTCTTTTCAGGTTGTTGTGAACGTAGACTGATCATTTTCTGAAGTTAATACCTGTGTGAGCAATAGAAGAACACCGGACACCATATTAAATGTCTCTGCTAGTTCTACTATGTCAGGGACATTAAAAAAATGTCACTTTCTTCTGTAGATCTCTTGAAAATTCCTGTGAATGTTTTCCATTAGCCTCTAATTTGAACAGACATTTTCATTTGCCCACTAAAGCTGCTCATCATGTACTAAGTGTTGAATTATGGTGTATGACTGTACCAAAAATTACTAGAAGGGGGCGCCAGTCTTCACCGCTGAGCAAGGCAGCTCATGCATGATTCACCCATGTACAGTAGGGTCTCATGTCCACTGTGTGCCCTCCTCACTCACGGTTACAGGTTTTGTTATCAACCTATTTGATAGGTTTCTGCCATAACATGAGTTGTCAGAACTTAGTTCTTTTCAGCTTTAACAACTTAAAATTTATGATCAATTTTACTTGGAAATTTTGAGGAAATCTGTTTTCTAAATTTTTCAAGTAAAGTCAACAGAAGAAAGTTGTCTTTACCAAGTTATCAGTTATTTTGCCTTGCCTTTTTACAAAATAACTTTAGCAAGGCAACTCTTTAACTACTTAATCTGAGTTACACAAAAGTCTTCTGAAAAAGGGGGGAAAAAAGTATAATTTTCAAAAACAATTAAAAAAAAAACAACAACTAAGTCCCATAACAGTAATTCAAGCAAATATAACTAAAATGTTTATTGTTCTTCTTCATACTTCTTCAGTTTTTTTTTTTTTTTTTGTGGTTCTTAAATAAAAAAATGGGAATAAACTCTAAGTGTTAAAAAAGAAATATCTTGGGAGCAGATATATGGAACTGTCTGTCTCACATTTAAGGTTATGTTTCCAAGAAAACTCATATTAAACATTGTTCAGAAATGCCCTGATGTGTGTGATCTTCTACAATTTTTAAATCATTCAAGGTGTCAAAGACTGCAATACACCTGACTGAGCTTTTCCAGTGACCTGACACTTTTTCATCTGCTATCTGACACAGAGTCGTAAAGATGTCCTGATATGTCCCCATTCTCAGAATTTTATAGAGATTTCAAGACGCTAATCATGTTTTGAGCACTTCACTCAGGAAGTCAGGTATAGATGTCATGTATCATCTGTGTCTTACCTCTAAGTTCTGCAGACAATCATGATCATTACACTCCCAGCAAACAGGAGCAATTTCCTTTGTGCGAGTGAGGAGGCTTTCGATGGAAGATTAGAGAGACGGAAAAGGTAACTGTCTAACTGCACTCAATAGATCAATTTGCTGCAGTTGTGTTGCTGAATGCTGCTGATTATGAGCCTGAAGTAAACAAAGCTCTTCCAGGCCGAAGCTGAATCATGAGCCTCCTTTATCATACAGCATCTTGGCAGGATGTGTCCCCGTTTTACTGACAGGGGATGATTAACCACGATCATAAAATCACTACATCCTCCTCCATGTGTATGTTTCCTGACCTCCATTGCTCTATCCTCATATCAGTATAAGGAACTCACAAGGAAGGATCAAAATAACCTTCTTTTGTCATAATTCACCTCTCAGATCTGTGGTCAACAAGCCAAAATGTTTGATATCCTGAAGGTGCCAGTGTAAGAGAATGAAAAAAAAATGCAGAGCAGCTTTTTATATTCTAAGCTCTAAAATTTTCATGCAGAAAGAGTCTTTTTTCTGTGTGTTCTTCCTCCTAAAGAAGAGAGGGGCTCCTTGGAAACAACACCAGCTCATCACTGACTTAATCCAATGATCAATCAGAGCAGAGTGATACAAACTTCTAAAAAGAGACAGAAAACTGAAGATTCTGGCTGTAACTCGCTGCAGCATTGAACTCCAGGGTGAGTGAATAGGAGTCTGGCTGAGTTTGGACTTTCAGCTCGGGGCAGAGATCACCAAATGAATCACTCACTCAGTGATTTGTGCAGCCCTGGTTCGATGGGCTGTCAGCTCACTGAGCTGAGCGAGCTGCCATGGCCTGCATCAGGCTGGGATTGGGAGAAAGGGAACGGGGTTGAAATAAGCAACGAAGCCTCTGCTCTCGATGGGTTAGATCAATGTAGTTTTAACTCCATGATTTCCACCAAGCAGTTTGAAAAGAGATGCAGAACTGTGGCTTTGACGATGCTGATGGTCTACACCATGAGAATCAGTTCAAAGTTCCTCAAATGATCACTTGATATTGACTCCAACAGCGAGTCAGTGCCCACAAAGTTAATTCGTTTCAGCTTTGAATCCACAATACATTCAACATGTCCACAGGCTGGAGCAGAATACAGTTTAGAGTGAACCCACCAATCACCAAAGTCTTTAATTACGACATATAAAGGTGTTAAAATTTGAAGTCACGAGAGAATTACTTTTTGTTTGAGACTTCAGAAAGATACTTTTATTCACCTCTGGGCCAAATGGTCTGACAATGTAAAACCCCTACAGGCAGATTTTGTGGATCTCCCCCCTTATTTATTTATTGTTATTATATAATTAATATTATTATTATTTTTAAATATGTACTTAATTCTCAGTTGCTCTTTTTTCTCTAAAATGCTTTTTGCTTTTTCAAACTAATGCATATTGTCTCTCCCATTTTGTTAATAGGTAAAAAATGTTAAAAGGTGGACTGCAAAGAATATTAATACAACTCCCTTCTTTGTATTGCATTTACTCTGATGCTGTCCACTTGCAAAAATAAATATTAGAAAAAAAAATGAAGTCACAGATAGCGGCTAGCTTTTTAAAAAGTATTTCATTGGATAACCCAGTCATTACCTACTTTGTACCATTGCTTTCAGGATTGTTAATGCAAATATTGGTGGAAAATAATGTAGCTTGATGAGTTGTTAATAGTCCAACCATATCTTTCTTTTAAGTTTTTCCCCCACTTCAGTCAAGAACAAACTCAATTCTGGAGTTACTTTTTGTTCACACGTCCTCTTGAGGCAGATACACACAAGTATTGTATCGACTCGAATATAAGACGACCTCCCTCTTTTCAAGACCAACTTTCAGAAAAAGACAGATAAACAAAACCCACTTTGTTTACAGAGACTTGTATATTGAAATTCTGACGAAATTATTGAAACTAAAATTAGAGACTGCTTTCATTTTTGGCTATAAATACAGTCACTAAGCTCTTTATTTCAATTACACTACCTTATCAAGCTACTCAGTTCAACATTTTAATACAAGTTATTCATTAACCATAACAGTGAAATCAATTTGTCAAGCAACTGGAAGGATAAAAAAGACAGAAAACACAACATTGCTTTAAAATGATCTTTTTAGCGCCCTATCATTAGACATTTCTCTCTGCAACTCCAATTTTTTTTGGCCGCCCCATGGTTCTCTGACATCTCTGCTACATTAAACACCATTATCTTAAAATCAGCATCATAACTTGCCCAACTTTTGATCCACTTTGCGCCACACAATCACCACACATGTCCATTTTTCATCCCAATGCACTGCGTCTCTGCTGTGATTGACAGTGAGGTCACTGGCTTTACAAAAAGCTACTGCGGTCATGTAGTGATCCTAGACGACTATCAGCATGTGTCATAGGTTAGACCCTTATTATAAGACTGCCCCATCTTTTTGTTGAGTTTGTTTTCAGCCCAAAAAATTCTCATATTTGAGTCAATATGGTGATTCAGTGAGCAAACAAGTAACAAACAAATGTGACAATTCAGTGGTGAGAACATGGACTCAGGCATAGAGGAAAATCCAGGACACAGAGTGCAGATTGTTGGGTAAAGTTCCTTAATCAAGCAGTCCAGGGGGGTCATACACAAAAGGTCAAACAAATACAAAAATACAATCTAAAAGTACAATCCAAAAATCCAAATCCAAAGGTCAATAAACAGGCAATCAAATAGAAAGAGCATGGAGAGCATGAACACACAAGGGTGACAATGACAATCCAGTAGAAGGTTGGTAAGACCAACATTGAGACCATACAGAGGTATATGCACAGAGCAGGCCAATGACAAAAGAGGCACAGAAAGGCGGGAAATAGACCAGTGAAGGGAAATAAGACTGATTGTGATAACACATGAGCCTGAAGAGGGATTCAACACACCCAGTAATAGATACTCACAATCCTGACGAGCAGTATTACATGGTGAAGACGAGGTGCTGAGGGTCAAACTGAGCATCAGGATGGAGGAGGAAGGTGATTTAAGAAACGTAAACGTGGCATGGTTGATGGTCTGAGTGTGTGACAACTGCTAATCAACTGGGATTTTAACCCACAACCATCTCTAGGGTTGACAGAGAATAGTTCCAATGAGCAAACATCCAGTGAGGAGCAGTTTTCTGGGACTAGATGCATTGAAGGTCAGAAGAGCTCAGCTGGGAAAAGAAGGTTCCTGGAGGACACCTCATTTGGAATTTCCCAGATTGACTAGTCCACCAGCATACTGCCAAGATATAACAGTCATTTGGATATTACATGGGCTCGTCCGGGATTTGAACCCGGGACCTCTCGCACCCTAAGCGAGAATCATACCCCTAGACCAACGAGCCACAAAAAACATAGTAAAAATGAAAGTTTAGTAGCTGTGAATCTATTTGAATCCCAATAACTGCAAACATGACCACCTATGATGTCCAAATACCTTCTACAATCACCTGTCGGCTGAGAGCGTCCATCAATGTGACTGTTGGTTTAATGGTGTAAAGAGTAAACAAGAACATCTAGAGCTTTTAAAAAGAAAAAAAAAATTCTGAACAACTGCAATGGAAACAGTGGCCTTTAGTTTTCACTAGAGCTTCAGGAATCAAAGAACAAATCTGCCCTGCATCATCATAGACATGGAACAAGTGGCACAATCTACCCACATGATGATACCTGAATGACCTCCCCAGGCACTGCCCAGAAATGTAGACAAACCACCTTCCTTATGCATACAGTAGATCATGATTCATAATTACTGTGGCTCAGAGTGGGCTCGTCCGGGATTTGAACCCGGGACCTCTCGCACCCAAAGCGAGAATCATACCCCTAGACCAACGAGCCACATTTCCCACGGCTAGTGCAAGAGATTAAATCTGGATTCTAATTAAAACTTTCTCACTCCTCAGCCTTTGGGCAAAGTTTTCAAGCTCACCAAACTGCTTAGCCAGCGTTTGTTCGACTGCTTTGGTTCTGCTCCTTCAACTGTGAGGGTGTCAGAGCATGAACAACCATCACAACATCTTTTCACCCAAGAAATGTTTGTTCTCCAAAAGGAGTCTAGAGATGAAGACAGCCTGCAGGCAAAGGGGGTAAAGAAGTGTAGCCAAGAGGACAAATCCACCATGACTTTGATTTCAGACAAACTTCTAGGGAGTGGACTTATCCCAGACTTGAACCCATAACCTCACACAGTCAAATCAAAGATCAAACCTCTGGGCCAATGAGCCACAGGATCACATTTATTTTGATGGGGGGAAAAATAATTGACTTATTTCCACTGAAACAAATGCACAATGTTTCTATTCAAGTGATTGTCTAATATCTAAAGCCTTTGCCCTCTCAACTGGAACATTACATCACCAACATTTCAGGGTTGGGCGCCAACAATAGTTCAGCAAGTTTTTCAGATCTCAGGGGGTTTAGATTTGCATCCCCCTAGTTGTCCAGCACAACAACTCACTGTGAAGTTGTAGCAGTCACTCAGCTGATATGTGGACTCGTCTGGGATTTGGACCCGGGACCTCTCGCACCCTAAGCGAGAATCATACCCCTAGACCAACGAGCCACGATAAAAGTCATGCAAATGAAAGTTTAGAAAGCGTGCATCTATTTCAAACTCAAATGAGCACTGATTACAAACCAAGTTCTGCAGAAGATCATCTCTGAACATCCACACCAGCTGCTGCTGCTGCTGTGATGGTGTGAAGGAGGTTTTCTTGTCTCACCTTGGACCCTTGGTACCACTTGAGCCTGGTTTAAAATCCACAGCCTACCTGAGTATTGTTTCTGACCATGTCCATCCCTTTATGAGCTCAGTGAACCATCTTCTGATGGAAACTTCCAGCAGGTGAACGTTCCAGGTCACAAAGATCAAATCATCTCAAACTGTTTTCTTCAACATGACCATGAGTTTTCTCTTCTCCAATGACCTCTACAGTCACCAGATCTCAGTCCAGTAGAGTTTATTTGGGATCTGGAGGAGCAGGAGATTTTTCTTTATTTGCTCAGGCAATAAATCTACAGTAACTGTATGATACTGTCATATTGATATGAAGCAAAATCTCAAGAAAATATTTCTTTTCAAACAGTTCAAACAGTTTCCAGGTACTAACAAAGTGTAAAAGCTGAGTGAAGAGGAGACAGCAACCAAAGATGAGAAGAATGCAACACAGGACAGTTCAAATGTTGGATAAACATCCTCAGACAACTTCCACACAAGTTCAAGCTGTCCTACAGACCCAGGGAGTAGAAGTTTCAGTCGTCATCTGAATGAGAAGAAGCGCTCAGGCAGGAGACCGAGGAGAACCCCACTGCTGACGAAGAGACATAGCTCACCTTTAATCATCACACACTGACCTGCAGCCTGCAGCCACCTTTTGGGGGTCAGTGCTGGAGCTCTGAGGATCATTAATAAATGTTAGGAACATGTTCAGGAGAACCCAGGAGCTGTTTCTCCACCTTTACTTGTTTGAGTAAAGGTGGAACACCTCGATACTGAAATATATACCGTTATCCTATCAGTATCGAGATATGAAAATTCAAGATATTAATATCCCACAATTAAAGATGTCAGTGATGTAGATTTTCCCAGCTCCCCCTGCATTTAAAGCTCAGACAGTCACATGATTATTGGAGACTTTCTGTGAATGTTGATGACTGACAGTGAGTTCTTATCAATTAACATCACTTTACACATCCTGTTTTATTACAATGCTTTGTTTTTTTTCTAAAACATGCGCAGTTTTCACTAAACCCAGAGTCATATTGTATTGTATCAATATCTAGATATCTGGCATTGATATCGAGATATGAAATTTTGTCAATATCGTTCAGCTCTAATGTAGAAGATGTCCATAAATTATAAATCTGTAAAAATATATAAGCCAGTTGACGAGTAATCTCAGTCAGATTTGTTATATGTACTTAGTAGATATTACTGTTTTTAATCACATTACATTTGTGTATTTCAGGTATCCTGTTGATAATAAAGGAACTGATAAAAGAACCCCCAAAAAATGCCTACTCTTCAATAAAAGGCACAATGTGTGTCATGGTTTATCCAAAACAAAATGAGATACACAGACTCAAGGTTGGGTTATGTTTTCCATGCGTATGTGATGTATGGAAATTAGATGCAGTATATCAGGGTAAGAGAATGCATGTGGCACGGGGCGTCTATTGGTGTCATGTAGTCCATTGTCACATCTGTCGATTAATGCATGACACAAAAATAAATGCAGACAGGGACAGTGGGGGGAACTGAGAACATCTGAGGAAAACATCCAAGGTGGAAGACAAGCCTTTAACTTTCTCCTACAGAATTTGCACACCCTGCATATTTGTTTGCCAATATTACTTTAAGGGATCAAGCATCATAACCACATAACAACACTATTAGTGATCAGTGGAGGCAGAAGTGAAACAGCCAGGTGAGAATAAATTAACTGTTTTTCAATTCCGGTGGCATTAAAGGCTGACCTTTCTGGCCATCAAACCTACACAAACACCTGACATCTTTGCTGTTAATTGTTAGAAAAACATGAACACCTAAAATAGGATATAAAACACTTTATATGTGATCAGGTGCTTTTGCCATGAAACACTGAGTAACAGGAGAAACAGCCTGAAGTCATTTCTTGAACAATTTGAAGAATCTATGTATCAATCTGTATTAATTTTTTGTACAAGGTTCATTTTATTGGATTAACTCTAAACAATTTCAAAAAGCAACGCAAAGGTATGAAATCACACATTTATAATGTCATGTTGTCTAAAATGTCTGAGATTCATACGGTAGACTTAAATATTGGAGTGAAGATTTGGCACAAGTGTAATGTAGCTTGGCACATACCAGATCTGTTAATAAACGTCTCAGGTTATTCCAGTTCAAACAGAGAATTTATGTGCTGAACATAGAGGAACCCTGGTTCATTGTTTGTGGTATTATAGGAAAATTGTAGTGTTCTAGGAAGGAATAAGAGGTGAAATTGAAAAATAGTTTCAAAGAAATTTGCATTGGACCAAAGACTGTTCTTATTTGGCCTATACGCAGAAAAACCTACATGCACAAAATTGAGAGAATACTTATCGATATAAGGTTGTTAAACGCAAAGAGGTGTATTTGGTTATGTTGGAAGAATGTTCTTGGACCTGTGATAAGTCAGTGGAGGTAACAGATGTTGTCTATCCTCCCACTGGAAAAGATTACTTACAGTCATAGTCAATACGAAAGTATTGGCAGCCCTGGGATTTTTCCAGAAAATGAAGAATTTCTCCCAGAAATTGTTGCAATTACAAATGTTTTGGTATAAATGTGTTTATTTCATTGATGTGCATTGGAAAAACACAAAAAAATGGAAGAAAAAAGCGACTCTTGACACAATCTTACACAAAACACAAAAATTGGGCAGAACAAAATTGTTGGCTTCCTTTTAGAATTGTGGGTAAATCATTTAATTTCAAGCAGGTGATGCTTGTCTTAACTCGGCTGTGGTGAGTTGAGGAGTTCCTGAGGACTTAAGACGCAAAACTGTTGACAAATATGAACTTCAGAACTCTCCAGCGCTTTGTCTCCAACCATTTCTTGGTGCTGTTTGAGGTATTTTTTGGGTCATTGTTCTGCTGGAACACCCATGACCTCTGACATAGATGCAGTTTTCTGACACTAGGCCCTACATTACAGCCCAAAAGATTTTGATAATCTCCTGATTTCATGACTCCTTGCACACTGTCAAGGCCCCCAGTGCCAGAGGCAGCAAAACAACCCCAAAACATCACTGAACCTCCACCATGTTTGACTGTAGAAGCTGTCTTCTTTTCTGTGTAGACCTCACTGTTTTCTATAACAGTAGAATGACTTTCTTTTCCAAAAAGCTCTACTTTACTCTGATCTGTCCACAAAATTTCTCCAAGAAGGATTGGGGCTTACTCAGGTACATTTTTGAAAACTCCAGTCTGGTTTTTCTATGTCTCTTCGTCAGCAGTGGGGTTCTCCTCTGTCTCCTGCCTGAGTGCTTCTTCTCATTCAGATGATGACTGAAACTTCTGCTCCCTGGGTCTGTGGGACAGCTTGAATTTGTGTGGCAGTTGTCTGAGGATGTTTATCCAACAGCTGAACTGTCCTGTGTTGCATTCTTCTGTTAAATTTTCTCTACCGTCCTCATCCAGGGAGCTTAGCCACAGTTCTCTGGGTTTTAAACTTCTTGGTTATATTAGTCACATTAGACAAAGGAACTTTAAGATCTCTGGAGATGGTCTTGTATCCTTAAGATTGTTCGTATTTTTCAACAATTTTGCGTCTTAAGTCCTCAGACTCTCCTCAGCTCTTCTTTCTCTTCTCCATTCTTGGTGTGATACACAAAAATTCACAACACAAAGGTTGAGTCAACTTTTACACATTCTAACTGGTGTCAGGTGTGATTTCTATATTACCAGCACCTGGTACTCACCACAGCTGAGTTTAAACAAGCATCATCTGCTTGAAATTAAATGATTAACCCGCAATTCTAAAACGATGCCAACAAATTTGTCCAGCCCATTTTTTTTTGCATTTTGTGCAAAATTGTGTCGATTTTGGCTTTTTTCTTCAGCTTTTTATGTGTTTTTTCCATTGCACATTGAGGAATTAAACACATTTATACAAAATATATATAGATATATGATGGCAACAATTTTTGGGAGAAATGGTGTATTTTCTGAAAAAATTCCAGGGGTGCCAAAACTTTCATTTATAACTATTTATCAAAGATTGTGGGATTTGAGTCATTCTTATGTGAAAGGGCATGTGTTGTATTGTGGATACGTGTTTATCATTGTGCTTTTTTCCAAAATGAATAAAAATAATTCTGAAAAAAAAAGCAACACAAAGATGTTCAGGATGTATTTTCACAAAGCTGGACCCAATGAATAACTTACGTGTTGCAGGAAGTTTCAACCAGGGTTTGAAATGAATCACGCATCATTTCCATTAACTTCACCCAAAATAGCAGCAGTGAGAGTTTGGAGGGGAATCTCGTCACACATTGAGTGTCACCTCACTTTTTTTTTTTTTTTTTTTTTTTTTTCAGTTTGGCACTGTTTCTCCGCAACTGAACAAAATTTGCTGCATAGAGCCGCTACAAGCTGTCACCACGCTGCATCAAAACACGCAAAACAACTCCAAAAAAGCACAGAGCGTCTCCCAAAAAACTGCCTGCTTCTTGTGCATAAATTAAGGAGCTGCTATTTATTCAGCCTTTATTGAATATCAACCCTGCATCATCTTTTTAATCCTGCTCTAGTTCTGTCAGGGGGCAGAGAAAAGAAAAGCATGGCTGAGGATTCATGGCAGGCAAAAGGAAGAAAAAAAAGAAAAGAAAAACAGAGCTAGGACTGTTCAGGAGTGATTGACAGATGCTTTAGCCAATGCCAGCAGAGCTTGACTGCCCTCCCCCCTGCTCCCCCAGCCTTGCAGAGTGCTGGTCCCTCTGTGTGCTGTAGTACGCGGAGGAGAGGGAGATCGAACACTGCAAGGAGCAAGGAGCCAGTATCTGTGTGTGTGAGTGTGTGTGATCTGCCAACTACTACTTGTGCAGGATTTAAAGCATCTTCAGTTGGGAAGCTATCAGAACTGACATTCAGGAGAGAAAAAAAAACACAGAGTGGGCAGCTCTCGGAAGCCCTGTGGTGGGAAAGATAAAAAACAGAGCTTGTATAAAACAAAGCAGCAGATCAGAATCAGAAGAGCTCAGGAAACATGTATAACTCGGTGTGTTTCCTCATCTTGTCCTCTGTGTTTGCTGTGCTTGTCTTCCCAGGTAAGACTTTTTTCTTCTTCTTCTTTCTTCTTCTCCCCTGCATCGCTGCTGTTAGTATGTCTGTGTTTACATCCCGCTGTCTTCCTCTCTGAGGCATTTCAATTGACTGATGCTCTGTTGAGATAAGCTCTGATTCTTGCTCTTTGCGTCTACTGTTGATTTGCTGTGAAGCTTGTTGATGAAGAGGAGTGAGTTCAGAGTTGGTTCCAGAGTCGTGTGTTGTTGGAGCCCCAGAGGCATAAAGAAGAAATGCTCTCTGGACATAAGGGCATACTTAGAGTTTACTTTATACTTCTCTCTCTTTACTCTTCTTTACGTCTCTACTTTCACACCAGACTGTTCGAAAACAGACTCTTCGCTTTGCTTATTCTGTTTTATTGCAACACTTTCCAACACCCACACCAACCTCATTACACCAACAATGACACAAGAAAGACATTTTCCTCTGTGTATCTGTCTCAGGATATCACACAGCAGATATAACGAGACAATAACCAGGTGGAATATGCAACAAGATGAACCCTAAGAAAGAGAAGCTGACCCGACGTGAAGAGGTGATTAAGATTCCTTTGATCCGCTGGAGGCACAGGGATGAAAGTGAACTAGACTCACAGTGGACTTAGAACAGCAAGATCCCACCATTCAGCTGATTTGAATATTGAAGCAAAGTTTATTTTGAATATTTCAAGTATTTCTTCTATTTGAAGTTGGGATTATTCAGATCAAATCGCCTCGAGAGGTTGAGTTCGCTTTGCACAGAAACGTTGGGGAGAAATTTCCTACCGAGGGAAACTTTTGACTTTATACTCCATGCACTTTGAGTCTTTTCCTCCTATAATGTGTAAAAAAAAGTACAAGTTAGTACTTTCCTTTAGCGCTCTTTCTTTTGACGGATATCTGAGTTCTACCTGAGTGAAGACGGTGTGAAGGTTTTGCAAAGCCTGCTGGGAAAACTGCAGTGTGGAATGAGAGAAAAAGTTCCCTCCTGCTTTACACTGCCTGACATTTAGGAAGACAACATTTCCCCCCTAATGTCACAGGTTTTCTGCAGGACGTAAATCACTTTTTAGTTCCAAGACAGTAGCAGCATTTTGTCTTTTCTGAAGCTCATCAATAAAACCTGTGCTCATGAAGCATTTATGTTAAAATCCATTCTTACAGGCTGCCTTTTACGATAAACATCGATTACTTATCCCAGCAATGGATGCAGACGTCAATAAGAGCGAAGCATCAAGTCCAAAGTGACGTAGAGTGTGTAAATAAGCGACGTGCACTGAGCGGTGAAGCGAGTTAAGTACTTCTGAGTTTGCATTGTGTATTGATGCTTAAATACAAAGCGGCGTTGACCTTTAACCTTCACTCCTGTGTGGAGGAGAAGTCTCCCCTGACAGGGAAAGTGGACTCAGACAGTTTGAGAAAAAAAACTACTCCCTGCTGGTGTCACAGGGGAGCTCGGTGTCCTGAAATTATGGTAAATGAGTCTGAAGTCTGAAAATGCAAATATGTACCCAAAGCACCTGAAGTGAGAGGAATATGTTTTCTCACCTCAAAGGGATTGTGTGAGGGAGATTATGTGAAGCAGCCTGACAGGAAATAATGTGTTGTGAACCAGTGGGTGGGCATCTGAGGGATGTGTCCCAACGTTTCGTGTTGTAGTGTTGTCTCAGCGCAAGCATGACTAGTATCAGTGTTCTGTCTGAAAAAGTATTATGATGACATTTAAGAAGTTGATAAAGTTCTTGATTATATAACAACTCATATGATATTGATATAACAAATATGAAGACATACATGGACCTAAAAATATTCATTCAACCGTCCTGGGTGATGGAAACAGTGTGTTACTTATATTTTTTCAAGCTGTGTATAATGAGTGGGTGGTTATGCACAAATCCCAACAGAGTGAGACAAGACCTTTCAGCTTTCCATCTCTGACTAAAGATACAATCATTTTGGCCCTCAGGCTCGACGTGAATGCACATTTTTTGTATTGTTATTACTTTTTATGCAGCTAAATAAAGCCCTTCAGATTTCATTATTGGTATTGCTCTTATGACAACAGCTTTCAAGGCTGCGTGTATGCTTTAAGTGAACGTGTCATTCATGGTGAAGTTCAATCATTAGTATTTCTCCATCATCACACTTAACAGATGCAGAAGGTGACAGCAGTAAGGTCCTCTTCTCTTCTCTTTCACAAAAAATCTCTCTTTTGCATTTTGTTTTCAGTCCTCTAACACCTTAGCAACAATATTGGTTTCTTTGTGTTTGTCTTCCTGAATTTCATCAACACCTCTCTTCCTGCTTGTCTTGCTGAAATACACCCTGAAAATGTCATTGTCTGGATGACAACACACATTACTTTACTCTTAAACCTGTATATGTTCTGTATGCTGAGCATTAATGGAGCCTTCACAGATGTGGAAGCTTCAAATGCCATAGACTCTTCTGATCTCTATCTCATCATCAGGGACTTTGAACTGGGCGCTGAGAACAGGCTCCTTCAAGTCTTTAGAGCAGAGGATGCAGCATCCATGATTTCCAAAAAGGATGTCAGAGTTTAAGTCATTAAACAACAGGACAGATTTCCACTTCCCTCTCCTCCATCTTAAATGGAAGAGAAGTCTCCAGTGTTCCTAGATCATGTTAAAAACTTGTTTCATCTTTGCATGATACAGTTAACATCTGCATATGTGGATAAAGTGATGAACTGTGTTAACATGTATTAGTTATTAAACTTATTTAAGCCTTTAAAGTGATTTCCATTACAAGGTCATTTCTGTTTCTTTTTAATGCATTAATCTCTACTAAAGAGTCAAGTCTGTTTTTTTTTATTAATGCATTGACCTCCACTACAAGGTCATCTCTTTTTTTAACAATGCATTAATCTGCAATACAGAGTCATGTCTGTTGTTATTAATGCATTAATCTGTATGACAGTCAAGTTTTTTTTTTCATTAATGCAGTGACCTCCACAACAGAGTCATGTCTGTTTTTTTATTTGCTTGTTTGTATTTTTTCTTATATGCAGTTACCTCCACTATAGTCATATCTGCTTTTTTGTTTGTTTGTATTTTTTTCATTAATGCAGTTACCTCCACTACAGAGTCATGTCTGTTTTTAATCATTGCATTGATCTCTACTATAGTCAAGTCTGTTTTTTTTCATGAATGCAGTGACCTCCACTACAGAGTCATATCTGATTTTTATTAATGCATTGATCTCTTCAATCGTCAAGTCTGTTTTTTTTTTCATTAATGCAGTGACCTTAACTGCAGAGTCATATCTGTTTTTTTTTCCTTAATGCATTGACCTCCACTACAGAGTCATATCTGTTTTTTTTCCTTAATGCAGTGATCTCCATTACAGTCAAGTCTGTTTTTTTTTCTTTAATGCAGTGACCCTAACTGCAGAGTCATGTCTGTTTCTTTTCTTTTTTTCCCCATTAATGCAGTGACCTCCACTTCAGAGTCATGTCTGTTCTTATAAATGCAGTGACCTCCACTACAGAGTCATATCTGTTTTTTTTCCTTAGTGCAGTGATTTCCACTACAGTCAAGTCTGTTTTTTTTCATTAATGCAGTGACCCTAACTGCAGAGTCATGTCTGTTTCTTTTCTTTTTTTCCCCATTAATGCAGTGACCTCCACTTCAGAGTCATGTCTGTTCTTATAAATGCATTGATCTCCACAACAGAGTCATGTCTGTTTCCTTGTGTGTCAAGGAAAGTGAACCTCCAACTGCACATCAGCATTTTTTACTTCAGTGAAACACAAGCTAAGTTCTTATAACTGCAGTGATCTTCACTACAGAGTCATGATTTATAGTTAAAAGAAAATGTTGAATCTGCTGTCTCTTTAAGGCTCCCTGTCCCACAAACCCCCTTCTTTCTGATTGGCTGTTTTCTGGAGGGCAGAGCTTTGAACAGACCTTGATGTTTGAGACCTAAATATGTCACCAAACAGAACATGCAGCATTGTTCCTTTAAACCCATGTTTGAAATATGAGACAGCTTTAACCAAAGATGTCAGAGTGGTCTTTGGTTTAATCTACCTCTCCGTCCCTGCACCAGTGAATGATTATGATGTAGTCTTCATATTATTGCCAGATAATGGACCTTGTTCCAGGTCTATGTGGTTACCTTTTCACAAGTCCTTGTTATTATGTTCATTCATCATGGGAGAACATGTCCTTTCTTGCACTTTCTGTGGATAAATATGGGCACAGGCTCTTCCTCACCTCCTAATGCTCATGATCAGAGTATTTTATCAGAGAACAGATGACAGGTTATAATTGAGGATTCACATGACTGATAGCCTCCCAAGTTTCCATAAATGCTGCAGTAATAAAGTCCACATGATTTGTTTCAGGTACGATCATGATGAGGCAAAATCTGTGAGCTTGACTGCCCTGTCACATCTTGTATTTAGCATCAAATCACTGACAGAAACAGAGCTCCACTAAAAAAAAAAAAAAAAAAAAAAAAAAAAAAAAAAAAAAAAAAAAAAAAAAAAAAAAAAAAAAGAAAAGTAAAAATAAACAAGCACAGGAAGATGCATGATTATAACATCTGATAAAGAGTGATATGAGAGTGTCCCTTTTGTTAACATGGAGAGGCTTTGCAACCCACACAGCAGACAGTCACTAGGGGGAGCTCTTCTAGTTTTGGCATCACTTTTGGAGAGGTGTTTTGCTGTCTATTTTTCACAGTTTAAACCAGGGTCAGCAATCTCTCTATGATTCACGTCACTTTAAAATATACTCACGCCAAAGTGCCAATACTTACACCTTCATAAAACCATTTGTAAATCATCTGTTTTTACTGTATTTTTTGCAGTATTTAACATACTCACATTGCTGCCAAGTGCTTTATTTAACCTTGTGTATTATGATGCAAACTTGCAGGCACAAAGGAGTTGTAGCAGTAGCATACACGTGGCTGCAAGATGGATTTAGCACAGTCTTCATGTGGGAGAAGATTTGTTCAGATGTAAGTAAAGACAAACGCAGAGAGTAGAACCAAGGCCATTTTCTTCAGGCATGAGAAGTTTTCTTTCAAACTCCTCTAACAGGTCACAATGGATGCATGCTCCCTGGTCTGTCTCACTTTATTTCCAGTGCCGTATGGAGTTCTGTGAACTTCGATTCTCACAATGATGTTGTACCATAAGAAAAAAGAAATCTTCACAAATGTCTTCTATGCATCAAACAGAGCCAGGACAGTTTGGCCTGCATGTTGCAGCCAAAGTTTGAAAGTGTTGTGATATCAGTGAGGAACATCAGTTTCGCAAGCCGTGCGTCATCTGACAGGTCAGGGTAGTTCAGCTGCTTCTCTGCCAAAAAGGTTCAGATCACGTTGACACTTCACAAACCTCTCCACAACTTTTCCACCACTGAGCCATCAAACAGGGCAGGAAAGAGGCAAGTACTGGCAAACACTGTTAGAAGTGAGATTAGGAAAGTTTAAACACTTTCATACAAAAAAAAAAAAAAATTCTACAACCTGAAGTCAGAAAGCTTAACGGCATCCGTCTGCGTTCCATCTCCTCTGCGACACGGCAAAAATCAATTAGGATCCACTCAAGTCAATGTGTCGACTCCAAGCGGCAACCTCCGGTCTGAAAAAATGAGACAACAGTGAAGTGCTAAAAAGCTGCTGTTCCTCCAGTGACCGCTTGAGGCTGGCTCCAGAAGCACCGGAAGTACTGTACAAGTGGACGGGAAAAAGTCAGTTTTCAGAGCTGAAATTAGCGTATTTAAAGCCTGGTACAAACTCTGTCTCCCGTCTGGTTCGCTAATTTCGCTAACGGCACACACTGTGAGGGGGGTGAATTTTTTTCTAACTCGGCCGTTTGGAAGATATTAGGATCGAGAGCTTACCCAATCAGAGCCACAGTTCAGATCATGTGACTGGCGGGCGCCCAATAGCTGTGAGTTTGGGCACTCGTCACTCGTCCCATTTCCAATATGGCAGCGCCCGCCGTTTAGCCTCAAAACGGAGCTGCAGTAACAGACGGGTGACGTCATGGAGACTACGTCCATGTTTTATACAGTCTATGGTCGACTCACACTGCATCCGTTCACTTGTGGTAAAACGCAAGCGACGTAAAACGCAGCAATCCTATTGGACGACACAGCTAAGATCAGAGATGGAAAAAGTACATACTTTCTGTACTTAAGTAGAAGTACAAATACTTGTGTGAAAAAAGCTGAGAAATGTAAAAGTACAAATTCATCTGCTTTACCTAAGTAAAAGTGAAAAAAAGTAGTAAGGAGTAGAAAGTACAGATATTTGTGTTCAAATGTAGGGAGAAAGCAAGAAGTTATCAGAAATATTAAGACTTAAGTTGAGTACAGATACCTGAAAAATCTACTTTAGTAAAGGAACAAGGTATTTGTACTTCAGTACTTTCCACCTCTGGCTAAGATGCATAAATTCAGCGCGGCGCAGATCGAGCGGGACAGGAAGTAGTGTCTGAAAACCATTGAAAATAGCCTCTGACTTTCAAAATAAGACAAACCGTGTTAAAACTAGATTGTATTCAACTTGATTGTGGCGATAAACAGACATAAGGAGAGGAGACACGCCAGGAGTCAGCAGATTTAAGGTTTTACAGACCAACATGAATGAAGAGAGACTTATCTATGAAGTTGGAAGCAAAGGAGACCAACTGTCTGTCAGTCCTGCAACTTGGCGGATGCAACACGCAGCTGGTGTGAGTTGACAAACGCAGTCAACACGCAACGCAGAAGAATGCAGTTTATTTCCCACATTACGCTTTAAAAGAAAGCACCAGACAAAAGTAGATGTACAGAGGACTGATGAGTGTCACCTGTCAAACACCTATCCTATTCAAAACAAATTCTAATGACGGTAATAACAGATTTTAACCTTTAGAATCAGGTTTCACGTCACAAACTTATTCGTTAACACTAAATGAAATGTTTTGGAGCCAAAACTGAAGCACTCTTATTTATTTCTTCATCAGGAGAAAGCTTACCCATTCATGCCCTTTAAGCCAAAACGTGGCACATGGTGAAAAAAGTCTTGCTTACTTTTCAGCACTCTACAAACTTGTATTATATGTGAAAGAACATGAATTTTTATACATACAAACATTTCTGAAGCCTCCCAACATCTAGATTTTGTCTTTTGGTGAATTTAGAGGACAACAGTGCTGCTCTATGATGACCTAACTATAATGAAAACAACAAAGATTGGCCAGTCAAGTTATTTTTACCTCATCATCAGGTGTGTGCTGGAGGAAACCGAAGTTTAGGACACATGAAATCCTTTAGTCTCAGCGTGATGTGTCGCTAAAATCGGACAACTGGTGTGTCGCGCCGGGTTAGATGCATCACACACTCTGGCTCCATTACATCCGTAGCAGTCAGTGTGTCACAGAGAAATGACAGAGCAGTGTGACGCCGGGGCGGGGTGACGGATTAGCTCTGCTGCCTGATAGTTGTTGCAGCACTGATGAATTGTGTGTGATGCGTTATGGTTCAATCAGGCACAGATCAATAGCAGCCTATCAATCAAACCTGAGTGCTGTGTCTCCACTCTTCACTGAGCCTCACTGAGCCTCACTGGGGCTGTGGAAAGCACTAAGCATGCTGGGAAAGATGGTGAAAGTAGGTGGCGTACTTATCCAGAGCTCACCTGTGTTTCTTAACAGGGCAGACTTTCCTGTCCTTGTTTAAAGATCGTCGTTGTGAGGCTACAGAAACAAATCACATGCATTAAGTAGTTTTATTTACATTTAAGATGTATAGTCCTCTGTTAATTGCCTGTTTGTGGTGTTTGGAGTCTGCTGTACGGCGTATTTCCATATGCCTGACATTATTAATACCTAACACAAAGGTAGGTCACACCTGTTCCTCTGATTTAATATGAAAGCTTCTTCATATTCAACTGCAGGTGATCGCAGTAATAAATCAAAGTCACGCTCACATTATAAAAGCTCCTGGCTGAAGCATGTGTGAGCTGATCTGAGTGTGGGGTTAATGGCTGATGTGGATGTGCTGTAGGTTGGCTGTACCTCAAACAGAAACAGCATGAAACAGAATGTGAAGACAAACAGAAATATTAAAAACGTCTGGAGCCGCTCCGCTGGGTATGAAATATCATCTTATTGCATTTTTCACTCTCAGGAGTTTCCAAAGGTGGACCACCTGCAGGAGGTGTGTGCTTTCAACTGCATGTGTGCTCAGCATGCTGCTAATGTGTGCAACCGGCTGGGCCACAAACACGTTTACTCATTAATTGTTCCGTACACAAACACAGGCTGCAACCCCAGCCAAGTGGAGTGCAATTTTCTGTTTGTGCAGAGAAGAAATCATCGAGAACATGCGAGGATACAGACGGTTTAATAAAACAAGCTAGAATCATGTTTGTCTTGACAAAAGACTGAACTATGAAGAGAGGAAAGGATTAAGTTTACCACTCTTAAGACTAAAATCAATAAAGCTGCATTTGCAGGATGTAGAGGAAACAACTGGCTAGAGAAGAGAAATCCTATTTTCTTCTTTTACTATGCACAATACATTTGACTTTATAATTCACGTGTATTCTCATGATCGATTTGTTTCATGAATATAATTTAATATGTCACACGCAGCTCTGACACTATCAAATGAAGACGCATGGGTTCATTAAAAAAAAGAGGGATATTGCCGAGCTTTAAACTATTCATCAGAAAGGTACAAATATATGGCCTCTCATTGCATTGATCAGCTTCTGTTGTGATGTGACATCAGTGAAACACAATAAACATCTTTCTTCATTGTATCACAGGGATATGTTGTTGAATACAGGTGAAACTGTGAAGGTGGACAAACGACCGCGCAGTGCTCACCCCCCAAACTGCTTCATAGTCTACTCCAGGACAAATCTATGTGGTATATTGTGTACTTCACATAGTTTCATGTTGGAAGGACAAGTTCTGATTTTAAATGATGTTTCACATAAACCAAACTCACCCTCTGTAGACTTGAACATCCCTGAATATCCGTTCTGCCCGAATAAGAAATTATTTTAATGGAGGGATTTGTCTCTGTCTTGTACTGTACTGATTCAAACTATTGAATTCCCCTACCCCCTCCCCCTGTTCTCAACATTTGATCTGTCGACAAGTACACTGCAAAATGAAATCCAAGCAGGTGTTACGTGTTAATACAATAAACTTTTTGCTTACCCCATTGACAGATGTTTTTCTTTTTTTCTTTTTTTTGTACACATTGTAAGCAATTCCAACCTCATTTTTGTCTTTAAATATCTTGAAACAACATTTTTCAAGACGAGACTAGTACACGGATAAAAATTTTCTGATAGATCTACTTAAGAAAAATAAGGTAACTTATCCAAACCAGTGTTTTTTACATGAAAAATAAAATCCAAGTAAAGTGTGCTTGATTTTGTCAAGTAGATTAAGCAAAACTAAACTTTCGATGAATAACTTAATCTTTTGATGTTTTTCATGACTTTTTGGGTAATATCATCTTAACCATATACTTTGAATGAAGAATGAGGGGTTGCTGGTCTACATTGTTTGGTGTAGTCCATCTACACCATGTAGTGTAGACAGCAGGTCCACGCTGTAGAGCACAGGAAGTTGGTCCACACAGTTTAGTGTAGACAGTCAGTCCAAACCATGAACAGCCAGCATAGACAGCTTATGCCCCCCGTGTGATTCATCCATGTACAACAGGCTCTCATGTCCACTGTGTGCCCTCCCAACTCATGGTGTGGATAAACTGAAAAAGATTACCTCACATTACTAAAATTATTCATGTTAAAAAAAAAAAATCACACTGTCTTGTATTTTGAACACATATTTTTTGACTGAAATACTGGGTATATTTGAGCGAAGACAATAACTTGAATTTGTGTTGTTGATTTCAGGGATTGAATTAAGTTAAATTTAGTTCTCCCCAGATTTATATTACTCTGCCACACACACACCCCTCCACAATCAAAGCCAGGGTGAGGCCTTTTACAGCACCTTCCATGGTGTTCTTTAAAGCTGTTTACCCCAGTCAGCAGAACCTTAGGAGTCCCAGGACCCAGTGGAGAGACTGGCCTGTGAAGCTCCTTCTTTGGGCTCATAGTGGGACCCCCACTCATTCCTTCAACACTCAGCCACCACATCAGTGCACTTGGCCTTCTTCTGGTCTTGAGCTTTCACCATCCCATCCTCTCAGGGAACAGTTAGCTCCATATGCACCAACTGCTAGCTTTCCCTGGTTGGAATGTTGTTGCTGCGATGATGACTGGGAATCTCAACTCTCTCCCAAGGTCAACCAGCAGTTGCCATTCCCTTGTTGCAAAGGTGATGGTAACCTTGGTGGGTTGTTGCCATTTGCTGTTGTAGATGTCATTGCAGATGGTGTCTGCTAATGTGGTAGCTGAGGATTCGTTCTAAAGATCCTTTTTTTCTGGTAGAACTGGCGATCAGGTGAGTCCACCAGGTCCCAGGTGAACAGGTTGGTTGGGCTTGGAGGACGTCATACACTGACTGGACCAGGAACTGGAAATTGTTTGGCTCCACCTCCCAGAGTTTTGCCAAGGTTGAATGCTCTCATTCAGTCCAGCCTCCTGGGAAATTAAGTATTGAGCAGGGAAATAATACAAGTTTTAAGATTCAGTGCTTTATTGCCATGTCAGCATCACACACTGACAATGACTCACAACGCTCCCTCATCACTCTACACAATAACAAAGGACTGATTGTGCCACTCTGATCTGCTCTGACAGGCTGCTCCAAAGTCCTGGGGCTCCCAGAGAAAAAGACCAATCGCACTTGCTCTTTAATCTTGACTGCATCCTGGCTCGTATGGGAGAAAAGCTCAGAAACAGAGAGGTCCAAGTCAATGATGGGCCATATAGTGGATTAAAAGTCTCTTAAAATCAGTCTTAAAAACCACAGGTTGCCCGTGTAGGTCAGCTTATATTGAAGTGTTGTTAAATCTGTTTTTCATTAGAAGCTGAGCTGCTGCATTTTCAACCGTTTGAAGGCGGTGGATTGATTTCTGACTTTTGTAAAGAGAATTACAACAATCAAGTTGGTAGAATAAAATAAGCTTAAATGGTAAAGTCAAGATCTTTTGCAAACATTATTCCTGAGCTGATGAAACTCAGTCTATGGCTCAAAAGATAGATCCTGGTCAAAACTTACAACAAAGTTTCTGGTTGAAGTTTTGACATTTTGACAGATTGCCAATTCAATAATAATAATAACAAAAGATTGGATCTCTCTTTGCTGGGGTCCTCGAACAATTATTTCTCATATTCTGTCATTTAGTTTTAAAAAGTTGTCAGAGTTATGATGTTTGATTGGTCGGCATGTCAAATTGGGATGTAAAACTGTGTGTCAGTGGCTCAGAGGTGATAACTGACATTCAAATTATAAATGGTTTTCCTAAAGGGAGGATGTACATGAAAAAAAAGAGCTGGACCTAGACCTGGATCCTGCAGAACCCCAGTGAATAGATTTCCCATTGATGAATGCAATGATCATTTTAAAATGATATTCTCCAATAAAATCATGTCTTATACAAAGTGTCTTGTGCATTAACCAAACAGTAATTTGTAAAACATCAGAGGACCCCAAGGCTACAGCTGATTTATTAAAATCATATATTTCTAAGTAAAACACAGCTCTTTCCTGCTAATGTTTTTGTTAGGTTAAAATGCAGTGTTTATGAAAAACCCTGAAATCCTAAGTTTTCTCATGAACAAATACAACAAAATCTGACTTTAGCCGAAACGCATCGTGTAACTCTGACTGGACAAACATGCATGAAAAATATGTGGATCATGAGAGTTCAGTTTTTAATCCAAATATGAGCTACACACACAGTGAGTGTGTTATTATGTTAATGTGAAAAGGTTCATGGGATGTATTTTCGTTCTCACTATGATGTCACCTACAACTCTAAAAAGTAGTTTGTACTTTGCATTTGGAGTACTTCTAACAACTCCATTTATTTTGCAAATTCAAGAGGCAATACTTACAATTCAAAAATGTTTATTTTTTTATCTTTCAGAAAAAAAGTCTTAACCTTTAAGTTTCAAATGACTCTAATGAAACGACCCAGGCTGGGTTTTGTGTCAGGGTGGAACAGCACCAACTTTGATTGGTCCTCACATCATTAGAGCACCGATACAATGACAATTGAAATTGTTGTAGCTTAAGTTAGAGATGTATATTTCTCACCACAATCAGCATAAATTAGCCCTTTGGTAACAGTGAGGTACCCTGATACAGAAACATTACTGCAGTTATAATGAGTCTGTGAAGTGGATATTGCTATCAAGCAGGCACACTGTAAAATTTAATTAGTTGACTTGACTGGAAAAAAATTATTATATTGATTGCCTCAAAATTTCCAAGTGAAATTTATCATTAATTTGAAGTTGTTAAAGCTGAAAGGATCTGAATTCAGACAGCTCATGTAATGGCAGTCACCTTGAATGTAGTCAGTGCAAAATCATTCCTCAGGTTGACCATGAGTGAGGAGGGCAGGGAGTGGATATGAGACCCTGCTGTACATGGATGTATCACATGGCACAGGCTGTCTTTGCCCTAGTATAGACTGGCTGTCTATGCTCCATGGATTAGTCCAGCTGTCAACTGAATAGACTGGATGTCAAGGACATCTATAAATAATGTTATTTTCCTCTGTTGAACTCTCGTTGAAAATTCCTGTGAATGTTTTACATTAGCCTCTAATTTTATCAGGCATTCTGTTCACCCACAAAAGTTCCCCATCATGTATTAAATGTTGAATTATAGTGTATGACTGTGAAGACAGTCTTGTAGCACAGACAGCCAGTCTACACCATAGAGCATAGGCAGGTTCTCATGTCCACTGTGTGCCATCCTCACTGTGTGCCATCCTCACAGTTACAGGGTTTGGTTATCAACTTATTTGATTTAGATTACTGTCATGACATCAGTTGATCTTCTCTACTTGGGATTTTCAGGCAATTGGTTTCCAGAGTTTTTGCAAGTAAAATCAACAAAAGAAAGTTGTCTTTACTAAGTTTAAGTGACTAGACTCAATCGAGCTACTCAACTTTAACATAAGTTAAAGTAACTTTTTGCTTTAAGTAAGATTTACTATTACATTTTACAGTGCAGGGAGGCTTAGTTGTCGATCTTATTTTCTTTATCTTTGCTGATTGTTGTTCTTTTCTTTTTTTTCTTTTTTTTTTAACAACACCCCTTTTCCTCAGGTTAGCTGCCTCAGCCTGCTCTCTATCTTTTAGATCTTGTGATATTTATGTTCAAGGGTGAGTTCAACCATCCTCCTGCCTGGGGGCTGTGCCATGAGAGCTGATACATTTTCAACCCCCAGCTTCAACTCAATTTCAGCAGATGAGTATTTGCTGCCCTTTGTCTTTGCAGGGCCGTGTACATGTTTGTTCTCTCTGACATGACTGGGACAACTCTTCTTATTTGTTACAACCAGATAAACACTCCTCCTGTGAGCTATAAGATGTTATATTACCCCTGAATCTTTTTAATGGCAAATATGAAGTAACACTGAACCCTTTATATTTCCTTCTTCATTATTAATCTGGGGATGCTTTTCTGCTGAGTGTGCAGTCAGTGCTGTTCCACTTAACATTCTGCTCATATCCTCACACCTGAAGCTCCCCCTGTTTCACCAGAGTTACCAGATCTTTTTAGAGAAACAAGCAGCCAGGTCAGAAAAAGTGCTCTCAATCCAGAATATGTATGAATAAATGGGACAGGGATAACAAGGGAAAGAAGATGTAGCCACAAAAACAGAAGAACAGAAGCTCTGCTCCTGTGTTGACCTTATCTTTGCCCCTCACCGATTTAATATGACACAAGAAGAGACAGTGATGACTATCAGCACATGCAAGGCTCAAAAACCCTATATTCAGGGGTTTGAAATGTTATAACTGTAGCACAAGAAGAGACTGAAATCAAAAACTACTCTAACATGTAAAGTGGCTCTGACTACTTTGAGCCACTGAAATCATTTGTCTAATTGATGTGGTCCACCAATCATAGTGGACAGGAGGCAGAAGTGGTCCATCCTGGTGTAATTTTATGCAAAGTGATGCTAAAAGTGAAGTGTGCAACGTCTGTTTTCGGTGTGATTTCAAACAAGGGTGGAAACAGCAGCAACAGGCTGAAACATTGATTAATGCATCAGAACTCAACCCTGACCCTGTTATCTGCAGCCTGCAGCAGGATGCACTAGTGCTTCAAACACTGGGGGCTCTTCTAAATACATCTGAGCTTATTATTGTCAATGTAGTGACACAATATAGTCACAAAGTATCGCTTGATTTCAAACACAAAAGAATTCATGTGAGTTTTCTAAAGCTGTTTTAACTCGACCAACCAAAGAAACCTGTGGGTGAAAGCTACAGGTTTATTTTAGATTGTGTAAAGAAGCCAAATTAGCCCTCCTATTATGTTCATTTGTCAGTAACATCTATTATATCCCCAGGTCAATTTAACACAATGTATGATTACTTCTTCATAGGATCAAAAGAAAGAAAAAAAGAAAAAAAAATGCAACAAGAATTGTTAATATTTAATATCTAACTCCCTTACTCACTTTTTAATGAAGATTTATTTATGGGTTTGGTTTTTTTTTTGAGAAGAAAATATAGTTCCGGCTAGTTTTTTGAGCTTTCACCATTTTATAACTGTTGAATGAGCAATAAAACAAACACAATAATTTTTTAAAAGCTATGCAATTAAACTTTTATGAATTTTTGTATGTATATGAAGTGTTTCCAACCATAAAAATTAATAACATATAAATCATTTGTGATATGAACCAAGGGTGTGCAGGTGTGTGTTGTTGTCTGCAACTGTGTGCTTATTTGTGCCCGAGTCTGTGTGTGTCTGTTTGTGTATGTGTGTCTGTGTGTGTGTGTGTGAGCGTGAGTGTGTGTCTGGCATTTGTGACACCCTTTGACCTCATGTTTGACCGCAGGGTTGCCAGATCAGATTGACAGTTTCAATCACAATGTAAATCCAGCCTAAATCTCAATGTTGACAGACACCTGTTTAAAAAAAAACAAAACGTGAAAACACTAAGTGCGATAGAAAACTGTTAATTTGGGCCTGGTACAAGGATGCCAGAAGTGCTTTTCACACTTTTTGTACCATATTTTGGTCGTCTAACTGCACTCTTTGTGGGATGCAAGTTGCGATAACTTATTTATCATTTTATCTTTGGTTACTTGATGTGGACGTGAAGCTTTGGATGATATCGCAATCCCGCCTTCCCTGATGCCCACTGAGTAATTGTCATGCCAGTCAAACGATTAAATTTAATTTAATACAGTCCAATCAAACATTTATTTTATTAAATGAGTCGACTTAATGTGAGTTGGTATAATTGCTTTTTTATTTTTTTATTTTTTTTTAAATGACAACTTGTTTTGTGACGGCTAGCGTAGCCCGCCACTGTGGAGTTGCTGCAGGAGATCATGGGTGGGGAAATATTCGCCATTTTTTGTGTATACGTAGGTGTGTTTGTGTGAGTGAGAGAGCAAAACCGTGAGTGAATGTCCGGGACCAGCACAGTGTCTGTGATCACTTATACTTGGTTGAACCCCCTTGTGCTTGTGATGATGGTACATTTAGCATTTAGAAGTGAGTAGCTAACAGATCCCACCTTCTATCGGTGAAAGTACCCAAATTTCTTTAACCTACCTAATGTCATCAAAAATAACCCAAATGGGCGGGGGGGGACCGCCCAATCTGGCAACCCTGTTTGACAGCAGGGTCAAGTTGACCCATACAGTACCTTTGTGATATAAACATGTAGAGGGTAGATGCGAATATTTGAGATGGACCACTTTTATATGTTAATTGCAATAAATAAGCCAAGCAGAGAAAGTTTAATTCAGCAAAAATACTCTCCACTATTTTTTCTGGATATTCAAAAATCAATCCAGATGGGGTGCAGATGGCATAGTGGATTTGGCCGTGCACCATGAGGTTTGCCCTCAAGCGGGTGGGCTGGGTTCGATTCCCGCCTGTGGCCTGTTTCACGCATGTCATTCCCCACTCTCTCCCCCTTTTCTACTCTGTTCACTGTCCTCCTTTATCCAATTAATGGCAGAAAATCTAAAAAAAATATCTTAAAAAAAAAGAAAATCAATCCGGATCAATTTGACCTGGAACATAACAGGAAGGTTAAACGCACACAGCCAATGGAAACCATGCAAACCCCTGAAATCACCTGTTTATCCGGGAGTTCTCCTCTGAACAAAACATGTCTGGAACCTGGACCATGGCCCAGAAAATAAAGAAACTTTGAGGAACAGAAACCCAAAGTCACTTCCACTGATCAGACTCAGTCAACCTGTTCCCCACACCCACCGTAGCACAGGGCTCTTATTATTGTGCCCGCTTTGTACCACTGTCTGACTTTGCCTCTGACAACGGCAATGAATAATTCAACATTTTATTTCCTTTTATTAAAAAATTCATTGCCTCATAGTATGGACTGAAAGTTTAAATGTGCACAGATGGTGTTGGTTTATTTCACACACTGACGTTCCTGGTGTGGTTAGAGGTGTGATGATGGTTGTGTAGTGACGTCCACATGATGGTTCACTCTCACAGGAGAAACCAGGCAGCTCACACACACACACACACACCTGGATGCTCTATCCTGTTCAAATCTGTGCCAAAAAGAAACACATGAGGTTCTGTGACGCACACATACACACACAGACACACACACACACTGCTCAGAAATGCAGTGTAGCAGAGGGTTGCTCAAGGGCACCTTGTCAGTAGCTGTTAATAGAGAAGGGAGTGTTAGTGGAGAAGCCACTTTCATGTTCTGGTTATAAGGTTGGCCTCTCTCTGTGTGTGTGTGTGTGTGTGTGAGAGAGAGAGAGAGAGAGAGAGAGAAAGTGCTGACCTGGGCATGAAGCTGTACAAATGTTTCAGAGTGAGATGGAGAATGCAGAGCGAGTTGTGTGTTTCCTGAGAAGTTACCTTGAGGAAACATTCAGCCTCCTGTTGGTTTTATTTCTCTTTTTTATTGGAATTAATTGGACTGTCACTCTGACTTTGTATCGTTGATATAAAAGCTCTGCCTTCAATTTCAATGTCTGCGAAGGAAAAAAAGGGTAAAGGACCCTGTGCGGGCTGAGCTCAGACGAGTTAAGGATGTTCCACAACACTCATTTGCATCAACAAATTAAACTGTCTAAGAAAGTGTGTGAGGAAACACCCGGGCTCAGATGTTTAAATGAATGAAGTGTTTGGCCCTGAACAAAAAGAATCCATCCAAACATGAACCCTGTGTAAA
Source organism: Thalassoma bifasciatum (assembly GCA_008086565.1). Classification (NCBI taxonomy): domain Eukaryota; kingdom Metazoa; phylum Chordata; class Actinopteri; order Labriformes; family Labridae; genus Thalassoma; species Thalassoma bifasciatum. The sequence goes on from RPOG01002416.1 coordinate 92,944, forward strand.
TAAAAGCACCACGAGAGCCGCTCTGCTCCATTAATCTGAACAGACCGTAATGATGTGTCTGCTTGATGATCCTGTGCAGCAGCATTTTACCGTCAGTCCCATTCAAAGGAAGCGCTGAGCATTATGAGTCTTTGACACCTTTTGATAGGAAACACCTGAAGAGAACAATGTATTCTAAAAGCAGCCGTCAGGAAACAGCTTTATCAGCTCATTGTTACTCAATCCAGCACCATTAGGGAAACCAATTTCTTTCTGCCTCTAAGCAGCTTTTAAAGAGAAGCCTAAATAGCAGCAGCACTTAGAAATAAATCTATTTTATTGTTCACGTCTCACAAATGGTTCTGCGGAGTGCAGGATACAATCAAAGTCCTTTACTTACACCTACTCCCATATACACACATATACACATAAATACATATGCAGAGCATGTTTAGGCTCTATTATGGTGGTTTGTATAAGTGGTTAAATAGATTTCACTTACTTTTGGTAATTAGAGAAGGAAGAAAACACATTTTCATTTATTTTGCAGAAGAAGTAAGAATTACTGTTTTTTTTCATACAAAACTTAGGAATGCCAACTTTGTTCGACTTATGTCTGGGTTTGTAAACCATTTAGAATAAACTCCTACAGTGACAGCAATAACCAATCTTTAAGTCAAGCAATCAATCAATTAATCTTTATTTAAATGGCACCGAAATCATATGTCAAATGTTATCTCAAGACACTTTAAAATTCACGTTCTTAACAAAGACCAAACATCAAGACAAGACAAGAGTCTGATTTCATCTTAAAAAACCATGAGTACAGACTTATGCAGCTCTAAGTAAGTTACAATAGAGAGGAGCAACTTCACTTTAACAGGTAGAAACCTCAGACAGAACCAGATTCATGTGAGATACAGACACAGGGAGACAGACACAGAGAGACAGACACAGGGACACAGACACAGGGAGACAGACACAGAGACACAGACACAGGGAGACAGACACAGAGACACAGACACAGGGAGACAGACACAGGGAGACAGACACAGAGACACAGACACAGGGAGACAGACACAGAGACACAGACACAGAGACACAGACACAGAGACACAGACACAGAGAGACAGACACAGAGACACAGATGCAGAGACGGACAGAGATGCACAGACAGGGAGACAGACACAGAGACACAGACACAGAGAGACAGACACAGGGAGACAGACACAGAGACACAGACACAGAGACAGACACAGAGACACAGACACAGATACAGATACAGACACAGACACAGACACAGATACAGATACAGACACAGATACAGACAGAGATAAAGATACAGAGAGACACAGACACCAAAGACAAACACAGAGACAGACACAGAGACAAACACAGAGAGACAGACACAGAGACAGACACAGAGACAGACATAGAGACAGACACAGAGACAGACACAGAGACAGACATAGAGACAGACACAGAGACGGACACAGAGAGACAGACACAGAGACAAACACAGAGAGACAGACACAGAGACAAACACAGAGAGACAGACACA